>CAVNYN010253530.1:0-14044 GCA_963692815.1 Nyctanthes arbor-tristis
TTACAATTGACAATCCAAACCCAATTAAAAATCCTATATTATATATTATACTAGATTTTTTCACCCGTACGTTGCACGATAGAGTTATAGTGTATGTTCTTATCAAAATTGACGTGTGCTCTTCCGATCTATCATTTTATAAATAAAGTACAATATACCAGTTATATTGTATAAAATTACCAATTGATATGTAAATTGCAATTTACCATGGAATATTCGTAGTAAAATACCTGAGTTCATAATTCTGGTCTCTTCCAAACTTGTCGTGCAAATTTACAAGTCCAACCTATATAAACTTGTAATAATTAGTAGTCAAATAATTAGTTATGGCAATTTGACTTACCAATCTATAAACCCGTAGAAATATGCCTCTAATATAATTGACTCGTCACGCCTAACAGGGGCAAAAGAAGGGTATGAGGCAATATTATCTGACCCGCTGTGAGTCTAGAGAGGGTGCGAGTTAGGTTGGACCTACATCATAGACCCGTGACCCACAATGTATTTTTTATTTTTATTAAATTTATTTAGAAAATTATGTAGAATTATTATAGATAGCAATTTGACTAATCGACAATTAAATCCGTGGTAGTTTATTTATATTTTTTTATCATATTATTTTTTGAAATGATTTTTCTATCGAATTAAAAGAATCATGTTATTATATTAGTTAATGTTGGGAATTTTAAAATTCTAAATAAATGTTTTGTTTTATTCTACGTTAATCAATTAATAATGCGTTGCACATAACATTAATTGAAAAGGGAAAAAAATTCATGAGTCATTTTGTGAGTCATGGTGGCGTCCCAACTCGTCCCATGACCCGACTTGTCTTGACCCGCCATATGAATTTGTAGGTTTGAGGCGTGTTTGGGTGACTTCAAGACTCATGGGACGGGTCTAAAGTATGGCTAACCCGTCCTATTTCCATTGCTATAAATAATCATATCACAATCAACTATTGCCATTATAAGTTCAATCTCTCACTCGTACGTTGTACGGGAAGACTAATTTTCAAAAAAGTTTAATAATAATGAATAATAAAATATTAGACAAATGTACATTATCATATTTGTATAGCAAAAATAATAAATATACAGTTTTAATTTAGTATTTGACTCATGAAATTAATCTTTTGTTAATATTATATTAATAGTTACTTGCTTATGTACTCAATTAATACTTTATTATATTTCACTTTTAAATCATTTAACTTATTTAGTATTATTAGTTAACAATCTAACAATATGTATGGGGCGTGTACATACTCATATTCACTCGATACCCGTTTAGATAAAAAATTTAATACTCATGAGAAAATACTCTCTCGACGTATCCTTTCTATAAGTAAAATTCAAAATTGATAGTTATAATTAAAATGTTAAATAGGGATATATTTGTAAATAAATGCATGTTAGACTTTTTAATATAAAGATGACCATAAATGTGGGACATCCTAAAAAGGAAAATAAGATCAGATAATAGCAATGTGTAGTTCATTTTCGTGAAATAAAAATATCGATCGATTAGTATTCAACATGTACGTTGCACGGGGAGATAAATTCTCAATGTTTCATATAAAAAAATTCATTACATAAATTGCAAAAAACAATAAATAGTCACTATAATAATTAAATCAACCAAAATAACAACATGAATTCAGTCTGAATTCGATATTTTTAAGGCTTCACATCTATGAAGAAAAAAGAACTAAAAAATAAATTATTTACATCCTCTACAACCTAATCGTTACAACATAAATGATATAGAAATAAAGATTAAAAAAAAGTCACAAAGATTTTCAAGTTAGATCATAGATGTCAAGAAAATAGATTTTAACCATATGTTATTATAACAGAATTACAATATGCGTCTTTAGTTTTTGGTGTGACGCAAATAAATGGATTTTTATTGTACAAAAAAGAAGATACATAAATCAGTTAATTTGCTCCAAGTTATTCTGAACTAAGTTTTCATTTATAATATAAGTTATTTTGAAATAGGTTTCTAAGTTATTCTGAAATAAACTTTGGTTTTGATATTATCAATGACTTTGTAAAGAAAATTTTAAAAATCAAATAAATATAAATGATAAATAAATAAATAAATAAATAGAGATAATATTAGACAATTAGTTTATAATGCGCTCATTTTCAAATAATTCAGTAACGGGAAGAAAAAGAGCCGGAAAATTACAATTGAGAATCCAAATTCAATTAAAAATTGTTGTATTATATATTATATTGTATAATGATGATGATGATTATCAAAACGAAAGCGTCTTTAATTTTTAGTTCTAAAACAAGAATGTGACGCTACGATATTAGGTATGTCATAAGCAAGTAACGGCAGGCAGAACAACCTCAAAAAGAACTAGTTGTGAATCGTGATCAAATTAGTATGCATAATTATGGGTCCATGCAACCTTTAAAAGTGCTATATTATATTGCAAAATTAGTTTTATTTATTAAAATTTTTGAAGCCATAGGATCATGTAAAGATTGACATTATTTAACAAGTGATTGATTAAAATTCATTTCTTTTGGGTGGTTGAACTCATCTTTTGTTCAATTTGACAACTTTCTTTATATTAAATTCAAGAAACTTAATTTCAATTTCTTTCTTTTGATACTTTAATGGACAAACCCCGTGATTAAAGATAATGGAGATGTGATTGTACAAAATTGACAAAAAGTAGTGTAAATTATAACTTTTTAGATTGTTTTCTTGTGTTTTGTTTAAACAGATACCTTAGCCAAATAAAGGAAAACTACTTTTGTTAAAGCGATGAAACTCAGCAACATTAATAACTAATCAGGTTAAGAAAAAAAAGGGATTTCTTATGTTTAACTTGTATCAAACTATTATGACACGGATATCTCTCTTACATGATCATCAAATTGTATTTCTTTTCATGATTTGAGTAACGTTCACCTAACAACTTAGATTGTGTTTTGAATAACTTTGTTTTTAGTAATTATTTTCACAAGTAAATAATATAGTAAGTTTTATTTAGCAAAAACATGTAAAGAGTGACCTAACTTCATTACTTCGTGTTCCCTTTACCTTATTTTAGAAGAGTCACACACTAAACCAGAAATAAACTCTGATGATTCAATATGCATATTCTTTTTATTATAAATAAATATCAGCCCTTAATTAATTATTGATTAACAACCCTATAATCATCTTCTGCATATATTTTTTTAGTATATGCATATTATCAATCTTTTTGTATAAACAACTTTAATTTTGCCCATGCCAAATAAATGATTGAAGATTTTCGCTATAGTTTATGCAAAACATTGTTTATTTTCACAAAGAATATTGTTTCTGTATCATACCATCGTTAATACTCATCACCTCAGGTAGTAACATAGTGATATTAAATTATAATTTAAAAAAAAAAATTCCAATATTGACTTATCGTTTACTCCTTACGCATATTCCATATACTTTACATGTGATCCTTTGAGTCTCATTCAGGAGTGTATAGCTTCTGCATATATACAATATATGACGTTGAACTATCTAAAATCGTGGACCACCTTGAGTTTCACAAGTGTATTCTTGATAAGTGATTCTCTAATCCATACGTTTAACACGTCTTAATTGACCATGTCAAAATTTGAGAGATGAATTAAATGTGATGCTAATATTAGGGTTGGGCTTCAATCGGTTCGGCTGATCAAGTTTCGATCGAACCAATTCGAGACCAACTGGATCAAGTTGGTTTGACCAAACTAGAAGCCGAAAAACTTCTCGTTTGTGGGAGATTTCGAGCACGATCGATCTGCAAATCGGCACGTGATGAATATGTACTAACAATTTGCTCGTGGAGATATAAGATAATGGTACCACCCTCTTCCCCACATTGGCTCCATTTCCTCGCATCACAATCAACAGTTGAATCTTTCCACGTTTTCTTATTATCATTAACGTTAATATGTGGTCCTTGTTGCATCAATGTGTTGAAACTAAAATTGGAGAGATCAATCGGACTCGACTCTCCATTATGATCCTGCTTTAATTTAAATTTGGGAATTACTTATATATCATAATAATTTAGCGATAGTTTGCTTTTTGTTTATCGTGATATATAAGTAATTCAATGGGATAGATAACATGTGGATACAAGAGGAGATGGATGTTTAGCGTTATCTATAAATTTATTGTGTATAATTGTCAAACCCCTCGATAAATCGAAAACATTGGTTAAAGTTTTGTTACTAAATGAATTTGTCGGAAGCGTTATAAATTTCTATTTTTACAATTCTTGTCCAACACCGAGGGCATGACTTGCCAATCAACTTTCTTTCATTTCTTAGATGAAGTAGTGTTGTTTGTCGTCTTTAATTAGTTTAAAGTGTAGTGTTTGTATAGAGAACATGGAACACGATAAATAAAAGTCACTTTGTATATATATTAAAACCGAACACAAGATTGGGAAATCTTTACAAGTAAAATTAGGATTCCAAATCTTGTGTCAAAACTTTCCACAAAAGCCAAGTTTTATTTAGTTAAATTGGCTTCAATACACATACTTAATTAAATAAGAAACATTGGCCTATCCCTCATAATCTTTCATGGTGCAAAAGATTGAGGGAGAAAGCACAAAAGATCTCGAACTCATATGAGGTTCCCAAATACATAACAAACATGGGATCATCCTCATAATAAACCCAAAGATCAATTTCTATTACATGCATAACTTAGCTTACGTTATGCGACATCCTCCATTCCTCGGTTTTTCTTTCAACAATTCTTCGATGGATCATCTATAAAAGAGTATTCACATAAAATGTGAGTATAAAAATACCCCGTGAGTAATGCATTAATTCGGTTTACCAAAAGTTTATAGAAATCATTTCATGCTTCAACCTTAAGAACATTAAGATGCACAAACCTTTTTTAACACATTATAGAGCCTCAAATACTAGAAGTTCCTACTACTCATGGCGCCTCGTTGCCTTTCAAATACCAATATGGTAATGGCAACACAATTGATTCATAACAATTTCCGGTTTACTTTTACCGGATTTCCAAACTTTCAATCCATAACAATTAACATGGATCAAATCAAAGTAAACAATACAAAATGGGTAGAGGGACTTTAGCACTTTTTATGTAAGAGATCATTTTAACAATAATCAAAACACACACCTTTTCTTAAAACTTATGCATGCAAATAAACCAAAGAAATGGATTACTCACCTTACTTGCTTAAGACTTTGAAATGAAGACTTGTTAATCAATGGCAAAACACCCTCAAGATCCTTGGTATATCTAGACAAAATAACCTTTAGAATATAGGTTCTAAAAGTGTATGAGCTAAGCCTTGTTTGGAGAGTTAAAAGAGTGCTCTTCCGATCTTGTGAGTTTACAAAACCATGTACAATTTATAGACGAATTTTTATTCTTATTTCCTAAAGACTTTGAGTTCCACTAATACAAAGACTCCCACTTGTCCAGAGCAATGAGTTAAATTGGAGGAATATGAATGCTTTTTAGTTAATCAAGGTGCCAAATGTGAGTCTTGAATTCAATTCATGTGGAAAGAAATCTATTGGATCCAAGTGTCTAAGATCTTTCCCTTTTCTCTTAATAAACTCCTTTACCTATTAAAGTCGATAACTAAGTCTTTATATTTCCAATTATACTAGTGAGACATCATATCATTACCTTAAGAATCTTTTCCGTCTCAAAATTTACTACTTGATTAAACTTAATCGTTCTTGTAACAAATTTCTATAACCGATGAAGACATTGACATACATTCGAGTAATCGACAACTAAACAAAAATATCTTCAAATTCATATAAAATGTCTCGACTAGACATTCAATTACGAGATTTATTCATGGATTACTTATAGTTAAATTTCAAAACCAATTATTATTCCGAATATATCACTATTTTAAATAGAGGAATTTCACGGGATGTTACAATAATAAATTTCGGAGTGCTCGATCAATCACCATTGACACACACACACACACATCCAAATATTTGCTGCATAGAATATAATTTCACAATCAATAACAATTTAAATACATTATAAAGAATTTTGATCACGTGCCTAGTACATTGTTAAAAATGATGTAGCATCAAATAGTGACATAAGATAATAACAGCAACTGATGCCACAAATCACTTTATTAGAAAGTAATATTTCCGGTCTATTTTGGTCTCATATATGACTTATAAATGATCATGTTCTATTTTTATGAATTTAATTAATATTCATGAAAATAAGATCCTTCTTTTTTCCTAATAATCAAATTGAACATTTTTCACGTGATGGCAGTCCTTGAAGAAACCCCACCATGAGTCCCTTATAAGATCCAAAGGCAAATGAATATCCCATGGCCATGCACATCATAAACTATCGGCCACTACTTATTTACAAATCCCCCGATCGCGTAAAAAACGAAATTCTTTCACCTCATATATAAATCCAAAAATGAGAGACGCGTTCCGAAAATACTAATATTAAAACACGAGGTTTTTGAGTATGTTACTTGGACCGAAAAATCAATACCTTAAATCGAGCCGACGTAAAGGAAGGTAGATGGGAAGAAGAAGAAAATCGGGTTCAAATTTGGTATCAGCGGTGGACCCATTAGTCTTGTCTTTGTCTTGCCTTTGTATCTTATTATTGGTCAACCAAAGTCCCATTAATTTCCATAATGTGCCATTTGTCAATCTCTTGAAACTTGGTCGGTAACCAATTTTTTGAAACTTAAAATTTGTTACCCGTAAGTAAGACCACGCGCACTTAAATTTATATAAATAGATACTCCATATATATAAGCGAACATTCTTAAGTTCTACTAATGTTTGGTCAATTGTAGGGTTATATATTGACATTTGATAAAATCTGTGTCTCACAAAATTAAACTTACTTTTTTTACCTCCTTTTCGGGTTTTAAGTTATAGCCCGCTTATTGAGGATGTATTAATTTATTTTCTTTTACATATATATCAATTTACATGCGAAAGCGAGACTAACAATATATTCTTGTAAAATGTCTACTCTTTGAACTACAAATGTCATCTATAATAATAATAATAATAA
Source organism: Nyctanthes arbor-tristis (assembly GCA_963692815.1). Taxonomy (NCBI): domain Eukaryota; kingdom Viridiplantae; phylum Streptophyta; class Magnoliopsida; order Lamiales; family Oleaceae; genus Nyctanthes; species Nyctanthes arbor-tristis. The sequence goes on from CAVNYN010253530.1 coordinate 7,078, forward strand.
TAATAATATCTTTTCTATCTAGATTCTAGACACTGCAAAATCATAGCCCGAGTGGAAGTGCCACTACCACTCGTATGTCATCCTAGTAGGTGAGGACAGTGAGGGTAGGATTGTAATTTGTTGAAGAAGTAGAATACTGGAATCGATGGAAAGTATGAGAATTTTGTTAAATGTTTTTTACAAATCACAACGCGTATATAAAATTAAACCACAATCCAATAATTGTTGAGAACTGTATAAAAGATTTGTGTACACAATTTGTGTACAAGTAGTATTTTCCTATATAAGAATAAGAAACTATCGTAATTTATGTTATTCAACGAATTGGGACGCATGGGGAAATTGAAACTTCAACTGGGAAAATTTTGAGCATGAAAACTGAAATTTCGTCAAATGCAAGTGTGCATTAGCCAACAAAATACAAATAGCAAAAATAGAATTGTGCTCTGACTGAAAAATGAGAGAAAGAAATACATAGCGGACGCGAAAGCCAATTTACAATATGATTAGTTTACTGAATTTCCCATTTGCAGGTGTGTGTCTAATTTACGTGTTCAGTGGGCGTCTAATGGGTCCCCATCTCTCTCATAATATAATATCAAAAATCACGACTCTGTCGAAAGAAAGAAAAAAAAAAAAAAATCGGACCTCCTTGTTGGGATAAGGTTACCTAACTGAGGCAGGTTGTGAATATTCTTCCAATTAATAAATTATTATTATTTTTCCATTTACAAAATATATCATTAGTATTCGGTAAATTTCACATATAGTCAATAACTTTTGCACTTTATACCAATTAGGTCCTCAGTGGTATTGTGCAATGAAATTAGGGATCTGAAATCTAAATCACGTTTGGTCTGATTCCTTGAACCGAGAGTTTCCAATTATTTGAAAAAAATGAAAAAAACCGGTCAACGGGTCTTTGATCGGTTTTTTGGGTTTTTAAAAAAAAACCGAGACCGGACAGGACTGGGACCGGCCCGTTCGGTCCGGTTTCGGGCCGGTTCACTAGGTCTCGGTTTTTTTGCACACCCTATTATACTTTTTTATTTGTTTTTTTAAAAAAAAGTTGACTATATCCCATGATCCTTCAATAATAAAAGGGCTATATGTGTGTAATTTCTTCGTAAGAGAATATGTTACTTCTCTTTAGAAATTTTGATAACAATTGTAGTGATATGATTAATAAGAATATAAAACTTATGAGATGTTATATACATAACTGTGCAATGATTAAAGGATAAAATGAGTCACCAGTCACCGCCACCAGGCACCAGGTGTTGGAAAATACAAAGGGAAGAGAACAATGGAGAGAATTCATGTCAGAAGTAGAGTTATGAAGCAAGCGTGAGCTTTCATCTTTGTTTCCAAATTCCACTTATTATTATTATCTCTTTACCCTAGATCAGTTGTGAAAATTTCTATCGGATGATTGTCTCATTTATTTAGAAAGAACTTAAATTGACTCGTGGATCAAACAAAATCGAATCTTCTTTCTTTTTATACAGATCAAAATAAAGAAATCTTCCTAGCACTTTCCTACTCTTTGTAAGCTTGCATGAAAAATACAGAAAAAGAACCATTCATGATTTCAAGTTCAACTAATTAAGAGCATCAACATTGATAGTGCTAAAATTAACTATCTATATAAGTAAAAAGTAGAGTTTTTAATGATTGTTAAAAGACACGTAAGAAAATTAAATTTAACTATTAATTTGCGTCACATTAGTGATTCTAACTAAGAGTTTTACATTTAATTATCAATTTAATAGTCAAAAAGTAGGCCAATCCCAATTTAATTAAAATAAAAAAGAAAAAATAATATTACATAAAGTTTTAAGTTTATTGTTAATTTTAACAATAATACTAAAAATTTGTTAAATTAAATGTTTTTAGCAATTACTTTAACACCACAAATGTAAGTTATTTTTTGAGTTGTTAACTAACAACTCTACTAACAACTTACTTTAACACTGTCAATGTAGATGCTCTAATAAACGCAATTGGTTCACAATTCATACATTCAAATTTATGATAATTATGTGTTAGCATCTTCATTCCATTCACTTTTCTTTATTTTAACTAGACATCATCTACCAAGCAAGAGACCGACAATAACTTTTCCTTTCAATTTATTAGCATTTTCAATTTTAAAAACACCTTCTTCTTTTTCTTTTTCTTTTTTTTTTTAATTTTGAACCACAAATTTTCTTTCATAAACACATAATTGAGCACATAAACACCCATTTAACATATACTCCTTCCGTCCCATAAAAATAAGTCAATATCAGTCTTATAAGCCAATATCGATCATTCAATCTTTCACGTAGATTAAGAAATGTAAATTGATGTTGTTAAAAATACAAAATTTACACTTACTTCTCTAATATATACTTATTTAATATTGAATTACTTTTTATTTAGTCAACATAGTCATTAATGCATTACAAATTCATTAGTAGTTAGCCTAAGAGCATATTTGAAAAGAAATTAAATGTTCAACTTTATTTATATAAATGGACTATAATTTGAGACAAATAAAAAAGAAATTGGGTATATTTTTTATGGGGAGGGGGAGTACTTGTTTGATTTTTGTTATTTTATAATAATAAGTCTTCCAACTATAATAATTTTCTCATGGCTCAATTTGACAACCAAATCTAATTGACGTCGGTTTAATCAATAATTATTTTTTTGAATTTGTGGTATCTTACATGATTTGGTTGGTTAAATTTTATTGAAAAATTAAAAATAATCTCTTGATATAATAGACGTGATACGAAGCTCGACTACCAATCACAAGTATCGAAAAAAAAAAACCAAATGTAATTTCACACATGTAACGGAGATAGCCAGACTTACGAAAACTTAATTGAGCCCATAATAAATGAGTTGACAAATATCCCTAAAGTTATTATTTTGATCATTGTATTAATAATTAAAATTAATTATTATTGATTGACAAGTGAAATTGAACAACTATTCAATTTCCCAGTAAGTATAGATGATAAGACGTAAAAATGATATAAAACTATATATATGATACTATATTGTTGGGTTTATTACAAAAATAATTTAAAGTTGAAAAAGAAAACGAAAAGGAAAGAAGAAGAATTCTAGGAGGAAAAAGAATTTAAATCATAGAAGGAATTGTCTTGTTCTCTAAGTCAACGAAGCTTATAAATAGTGGTGTTTTTCTCTTCTTTTATGCACAAGTGGTACAAGTGAGTTGAGAGCAAAATTAGTGAGTCTAGCACTTTGATAAGTTTTCTTGTAACTCTTTGTGATTTGTTCAAAGGGTAGAAAATTAGGTGTGGTAAAACTCGGAGTGCCACTTGGGTCGGGTCAGAGAGTCTTGTGAAAAAAAATAATAGCCTAGTGTCTTGAAATTTCTTTAGTTCTTCACAGGTTAGGCAAAAGGTAGAAATTGTTAGATGCGGTAAAACTTGTTATATTTTCCTTGTAACACTTGGGGGATTGGTTTGGCGAGTGAAAATTCTGTATGGTTGTAGTGACTTTAATCATATAGTGGAAAGTTTTGATAGTCCGTTAAATTTGCTTTGTTCTTTTATTTTCCCTTGTCTCAATTAAATTCTTTGAACAACGGTCCTGCGAGTGTAATCGGGGAATTTGCCTTAATTCCCAACAGTGGTATCGGAGCGTCATGTTTTGTTTGGGGTGGAGCATAGGAAAAAAATGGCGTATGAAGTGGTGAGAATCAAGTTTGACTTGTAGCTAGAGCAAATATGTAATTTCTTGATTTTGGTTAAACGATTTAAAGCTTTCAAGTGAAAACGGTCCATGTCTTCTAACAAAGTTGCTGGAGTCAGTATGAGCAATAGTGATTGGGAAGATTTATATTTAACGGCTAAAAGTAAGTTGTGTCTCCATCTAGCCAGAAATGTTCTTGTAAATATTCATAGAATATTTGCTATGAAAGAACTGTGGCATCAATTTAGAGAGGTGTATCAGGCAAGAGGTTTTTCAAATTTTCCACATGGAAAAATGGTTTAGTTCTTTGCGAATTGGTGTAGGTACAAAAATTTTCAATGAGCTCATTTGGAAACTAGTAGGTGTTGTAACTTGTTGGTATTGTAGACCGGTTGACCACGTGAGAAAATATTGTCCAAGTCGAACAGGTTCGGCTAAGTTCGGATTTAAACAATTCGACTCTCTTGGTGTGAGGGCGGTGGAGATGTGCTATGAAGTAGGTGAGTACATCCTCATGGCGTGTCGCTAGGTGTCATGGAAAATGATGTATGTTACTTCTAGAGGTTGTATTTACACACATACATTGGTTAGCGGTGATGTAAGATGTGTGCTTGTGGTAATATCGATAGCTGATGAGCTATTTGAAAAGCCAATAAGAGAGTTGCACCACAAATTTCAGTAAGTTTATTTCGACATTGAGCCGATGAAATACTTGAAATTTGTTATTAATTCTAAGTTGTTATACTCATGTGGTGGAGTACGGGACTGTCAAAGTGTGTCAAATGCTTGCTTGAAAATTTCTCAAGTATTGTGTATAAGACTGAACAAAATGAAGATTTTGGCTTATTTTGGTAAGGTGGAGATTATTGGGTTTGTTGTCCAAAATAAATCAAAGTTGAAAAGGAAAAAGAAAAGGAAAGAAGAAGAATCCTAAAAGGAAAAGGAATCCAAATCATAGAAGGAATTGCCTTGTCCTCCAAGTCAATGAATCCTATAAATAGAGGTGTTTTCCTCTTCTTTTATGCACAAGTGATACAAGTGAGTTGAGAGAAAAATTAGTGAGTTTAGCACCTTGAGAAGTTTTCTTGTAACTCTTTGTGATTTGTTCAAATGGTAGAAAATTAAGTACGGTAAAATTAGGGGTGTCACTTGGATCGAGTCAGAGAGTCTTGTAAAGAAAAATAGTAGTCTAGTATCTTGAATTTTTTTTAATTCTTAGCAAGTTGGACAAAAGGTAGAAATTGTTAGATGCTGTAAAACTTGTTATATTTTCCTTGTAATACTTGATGATTGGTTTGCCAAGTGAAAATTTTGTATAGTACTAGCAACTTTAATCATATAGTGGAAAGTTTTGACAGTCTGTTAAATTTGTTTTATTCTTTTATTTTTTTCTTGTCTTAATTAAATGCTTTGAACAACGGTCATGCGAGAATAATTGGGGAACTTGCTTTAATTCCCAATATATATGATATCATATAAATATGTGCGTACATCGATGCATGCTATATAATTGTGGTTTTTTATGTGGTATATTTTGATACATGTCATATGATTGTATAATATCATATAATTATATGATTATATAATATATATAGTGCTATAATATATAGTGTTAAATGGATGAAAGATAAATGAATTTCAAATTTGGTTTATCAACAAAAAGTAGTAAAATTTGAGCCAATTCCGTTAAAAAAGGGAGCCGCCAAAAACAGTAGGTGGGTCACACAGATTCTGTCATCCACGCGGCAACACGACGCCGGTTTATCGCCGTGAAAGAATCTCTCAACTACCGCACCCATAAATAAAACCGGTCCATACTAAAGTATAGGAGTATATAGAACGGAGAAAGCCCAACTACATTTCCGATGTAGCATCTTGTGAGACGTAATAAATTGTCACGTTTTATCAAAAAAAAAAAAATTATCTTTTTTGAAAAAAGTGAATTAATAAAATGGTGACGCTAATAGTTTTTTTTCTTATTGATTGATTATAGTTTCCTTTTTTATTGATTGATTTATGTAATAAGCAAGACTTGTCGTAGCACGTTACGAGTGACGGTGCTCGACCAACTATAGTGTTACATCTTTCCCGGGGTATACGATTATTTTAATATTGTTATATTTAATTCGGGTCAGGAATAAAAGTGGGCCTGAGGCCCAATCTGCCTTCCTTCATCCCATTTTCCTATTTAAAGTCGCCTCCTTCCTCCAATTCTCGCTCACTCGCTCTCCATTTTCTTTCTTCACTTTCTTTTCTACATTAACATCTCCTTCCTTCCTTGCGCACCAGCTGCCGTTAGGTTTCCGTCTAATCTCATTTCCTCAATCTGGTCTGTTTTTCCTGTGTTTCCAGTCATCTGTGTAGGCTAACGCCGTTAGGTTTCCGTCCAATCTCAATTCATCAACTTCTTCCGTTTCCAATCCGAATTCTTCATTTCTGCTTTTGGATCTGCATGGTGGGGTGTGCGTGCGAGTTTGAGATTTGTTGCTGATTCGCCTTTTTGTATACTTTTCAATTTGGGGTGTTGAGATCATTTCTTCTGAGAGGTAGGGGTGGGGATTCTCGGGTCGTGTAAGGGTGCGTGTGGCTCTCGTTCTGTTGTGAGGCAGATCTTCTTTTGCTTCTTTTGAGGGGGTAGCCGGGGCTCCGGCCTCGGCGGGTTTTAAAGCCCCCAGCTATTACAAATTCATTCTCAAAACCCGTGAAAATATTTCTGTTATATCTTGTGTAGACTTCATTCTTTGATTCTTTTCTCGGATCAGAAAACTAGATTTGGGAAGAGATGCCGGCCATGGCTTGCTGCGTAGATGCTACTTTAGCTCCTCCCGGTTACGCATTTGCCGGGGAAAGCGCTCTTCCGATGCCGGATGTATTTTCTTCTTGCGGCTTACCTCTGTCTACGAACAGAGCCTCTGCAGTGCCTGCCACCTGGTCGCCGGCTCAGTCCGCCGTGCTCTACAGAGTTGACGGGTGGGGTGCCCCTTACTTTACTGTCAATTCCTCTGGGAATATATCTGTCCGCCCGCATGGTGACGGAACTCTGGCCCACCAGGAGATCGATCTCCTCAAAGTCGTAAAGAAGGTTTCCGAGCCGAAATCTTCTGGTGGGCTTGGTCTTCAACTCCCTCTCATTGTGCGCTTCCCAGATGTGCTCAAGCATCGCCTCGAGTCTCTGCAATCCGCTTTCAACTTTGCCATCCAATCCCATCGCTATGAGGCCCATTACCAGGGTGTTTATCCTGTGAAATGCAATCAA
>CAVNYN010253545.1:0-11720 GCA_963692815.1 Nyctanthes arbor-tristis
TCTGCAAGAAACAAAAAGGTTTCTTGCAGAAAGGACATACATCTCATCTGCCACATTACAACATATGATAACCCAATGATTATCAGCCTAAATTTTTCACACAAAATGTTAAAAAAAAAAATAATAATGATAATAAAAATAAAAAAAAATTAAAGATAGCCAAGGAAATTCAGCAAATTGCGTTAGACAGTGAATTGTGCGCCGGATGCTTGTGTTCCGAGTTAGAAGTCCCGTTCGAACCACACCTACCCTTCCTTGAATTTCCCTCCCCTCCCGTATATCCCCCATATATACCAACCCCCCCCCCCCAAAAAAAAAAAAAAAGGAAAAAGATCCAGAGAGTAACACTTTTTGCGAAACTACATGGTTGAAGAAAACTGGGAACGGTATATTCTACAATAACTTAAAGTACTAAACCACAACTCCAAGTATTAAAGATCTTGCTGCAGCTGTAAAAGTTTGGATGAGCATTCCAACTTCTATTGAAGCAAAAGCAAGAGGCTACTTAAACTTGTCCCATAGTACCGACTGGAAAGAACTGCTCAGAAATCATTTTTTGAGAAACAATGAACACGTTCAAATCTGTAACTTCAAATGTAGAGAAAACTAACAGCAGCCAATGTCAAGATCATGTCAAGTATAGTAAACTAATTTAGATATTAATCAACAAAAATTTGTAAAGACAGTATAGTACAAACATAGCTAGTCATTCCCAGTTAATCCTCTTCATGACCTGTAGATAGTGTATTACAGGGTGCGATCATAAGATCAAGAACATAATAACCAACCGTAAGGGAGGTGGTTTTCTCCCCTACGAGCCAAAAAAGGCATACATATATGTCTGTCATGTCTCGTGTATGTCACCCTTCCACCATTCATCTTCTTCTCCTATTGCTCTCTGATTCTTCTCTCAAAATCAATTCAACTCTTCACCATTATTATCCTTTATGCACTCGAAAGCCTCGCCTCAAACAAATCCATAGAATATCAGCAATATACCACACTTCCAGAAGTACCAGTTTATAAAACGATCAAAAATGTGCAACGCATACTGCAAAACTTACAGCTGATTTAATCATCCTAAAATTATCCAAGATACAACATTTGATGCACATGGTACCTTCTTCTTCCTTAGTAGAAACAGTTCGATAGCGAGATTCAAGTGCTTCTAGTAGCGAGATTCCAGAGCTCAGATTGTGAGGTCGAACAAATGATGCTGTTTTGAGGCCTCTTGCGGCGAAGTACTTGACGCCGTTGTGGGAGCCATCGTGCTTGCCGTCGCCGTCGCCGTCCCAGTCGACTCCGACCCAAGTACTCGAATACCCTTCTACAGGCCCCACGTACTTGACTGTTCCAATCCGCCGGGTATCCCCGATCAAGTGGACCCGCTGGCCGACCCTGAACCCGCATTCCGAGTCGGAGCGGGTTTGATTGACCCGGGAAGTAGAGCTGGAGGGGTTCTGCATCTCCATTGTTTGTCGAGTTGGTTCTTTCGTCTTTTTCAACCGTTGGCGAAGGTCTAAAATCCAATGCGGCAATGTATTTGGCAACTCATACGGTGCCGGTATACTTCTCAGTGTAGATTGGAACGATTAACGAAGGTGAGAGGAGAAATCACAACTCGAGAAATGATATTTGTACCATCTTTCTTGAAATCAGGAGTCGTTGGTAAATTAGGGTGGGTGTGTATAAAAATTGTAAATATTGTGTGCATAAATAGCACTTTTCATATTCTTTACCTATCTTTCTTGTAATTACAATTTGTGGAGAGTGTGTTGTAAATTCAAAAATGTGTGTATAAACATTATACAATTTGTATCTATAAATAGCACTTCTCAACTCGACTCAGGTCAAATACTCAAAATAAGGGTAAATTTCACAAAAGGTCTCCAACCTTTGCTAAAAGCACATTCCCAACTTTTTTTTCAAACATGTAGGCCTCCAATATTTCAAAAATAAGCACAAAAGGTCCATATAGGCAATTTATATCTATTTTCACATTTATATGCTTACAAAATAACTATTTTACACTCACTGTATGAAATCAAAGGAAATTAGTATAAAAAACTTTTAGAAAATCTAAAAAATTTAAATAATAGAATGAGAAAATATGTTGTTCTCTTTCATTCGTTACTTTTAACTTCCCTCAAGTACCACTACCATTTCCTTCACAATTTTTCTGGGAGTGGAGAAAAATAAGGCCTCCACTTAAGTTGTCTTTAACAATAATAAAAGAGGATTTATATACTATTTTAAGCTATATATAGATGCAAAAATTTGAAATGAGACAGATTGTAGCGGAATCGAAACCTACCAGACTGGATCCTGCTTCTCGTCTTCAACTCATTCCAAGACTCTGAGATCCTATGGTCAAACCTTAGTCCGAAGGCCTATAGGGCTTTTAGGCATTATACATTCCATTCTCTGTATTTCTTGGTAAATTCTATGAAGTCAGATTGGATTCTAACTAATAGAAAATAATCACGTCACATGTGACATGGCCATTTTCTATTGGTTTTCAGTTCTATACAAGAGCTCGATCTGGTTCTATAGAAAAACTGTGAATTTTACTCTCCCATATATCCCCTTGTATCAAAAAAATAAAAATAAAAATAAAAATATATAATAAATATCCTTTTTCAATTTTCGTTTTTTAGTTAATAAATTTTATTATTCCCAACCTATATATCTTATTCTATCTTAAGTATTGGTTGCAAAACAAAAAATAAATAAATTTATATTAAGTATTTCCTTTTTATAAAAATATTTTTATGCAAAAAACAAAAAGAAAATTACAGAAAAATATTCTTAATTTAAATCGTAATACGTTTGTTTATTTATATATAAAACAAGCATACATGATCATCATTTTTCTTAGAATTTTGATCTGGAGACACTGGGTGTCTATATTATGAAAATACTCAGTGTATGTGGCATTCCCTTCTATTAGTTTACATGACCTCACATGTGAGTTTATGCCACATATACATTGTATCTCTATAATAGAAATACCGGTGTTTCCGAATCAAAATTGATTTTCCCACCTAAAATTAGTACAACTTGTGGAACCAATTTCTTTTTTTTTTTAATTTATAAATTTTATTATCCCCAACCTATATATATGTACATATTATTTTATCTTATCATATATATTTCTTTTTTTCAAAAAAATATTTTTATACAAAAAAATAATAATTTAATGTTTACCTATGATGTAATAACTTTTTATTCAAATCGATATTGAGCGGACGGATACTAGTATCATGATACATGCCCAATACACAATATTGGAATGTTAAACTAATTATATATTGAATAATAAGTTACTATATTTTTTTCCTTTAAAAAAAAAGTCAATATATTTTTTAATTACTACGTATATATATTATCTTATTTAATTCTTTTTTAAAAAATATATATATATACAACAAGCAAAAGAATATACAAGAATTCTCCCACAAGAAATGTGGAAAAAAACATCACAAGATCTTTCAATCTCCAAGCGGATATTTCGCTACTAAGTTGATGAGTAAACTGGTGAAGATCTATTTCTGCTGTAGAAAAAGTCTTTAGAGATCCATCTGATCTCTTTGTGGCATTTAATGTTGTTGAATTGAGCAGTGAGATGAATTGGCTAATGTCCGTATATCGACAGAGATCTTTTTGTTTCTTGTTATCGTAACACTTTTTTTATGTGAATGTATTTCATTCGAGTAATTTGCACAAATAGACCATATTATTTAGTGTCAATGTGAAATGAACACTATAGTTTTTAACTTAGCGATTTCAACATTAACGTATCAATCTTCCTTACACAAAGGACCTCACCATCCAAATTTGTCAACTTGGCTATTGAAGTGACATTTTTACTCTAAATCTCAATAAAAATATAAAGACAAATATTTATATTTCTTGTAAGACTATGACGAGAAGTAACATGTAGGAAATTTCTTTGGCACATCATCTTGGTCTTCATATTGGTCCTCACATGCCACTAGCAGCGAAGAAGTTAGAGCTTTCACTAGAAATTCCAAAAAAATATTTTAATTAACCCAAAAATAAAAAATGTCCGATTTGTTTTTGTGGTGGTGAGAAGGTAATACTATGATGGCATTTGAATTGGGTAGATAAAAATATAAAGATAATTTTTATCTTTATATTTTACTTAAAATTAAGTATAAAATATCTTTAAAAAATTATATTGAAAAAAAAAGAAAATAAGGGTAAAAAGGTCATTTTAACAACAGAAATTGATAAACTTGGACAATAAGGTCCTTTTTGCAAGGATATTGATACATTAAGGTTTAAATCGCCAAATTAGAAACTATAAAGTTCATTTCCGCACTGACACTAAATGATAAGATCCATTTGAGCAAATTACCCATTTTAGTCGACAGAATTGTTATTCCATATGATAGAATGGTTTTCTTAGCTTTATCATCCTTGTGAGTTTTTTTATTTCCATTTTTCCCCCTTTTTGGGCGGGTGCCCATCCACAATTTCTAATGTTTTCTTTTTGATAGAGAGCAAGATTAATGTAGGGTAAAAACCCCAAAGTGAAAAATTGAAGGGGAAAAAGCCTATTTGAAAAAGAGAGATAAAAGATCAATGGGGGAAAAACCAATTGTAAGGGTGGAATATATAAAAAGGGGGCCAAAAGGGGCTAAATTTTGGCCCCTCTTTACCACCCCCCCCCCCCCCGAAAAAACAAAAAAGTGTCAGAACTTATCATATTCAACATATAATTTTTTAGCTAAAGGAAGAAACCCAAAAATAGAGTATTCCCATTTATATTATTTGCATGTATATAAATAAATGGGAGAAAACCCAAATTTGGTTTTTTCTCCTATCTTAATCATGCTCGTAATAAGGGTAAAAATGTCATCTCATAAGGTTTTAACAGCCAAACAGACGGATTGCATTAACGGGGACTTGGGAAGAGATTTGTATAAGCGTTAGCGACCCACTAGATTAGAAATAAAGGCTGGGGACAACATTATATAAATTACACAAAGTAAACATAGTTTAAGGATCACAGCTGCAAAAGTCAAACAATTAATTAGATTAAATTAACTGCAAATCTAACTCCTTCATCCACTAGTCCCGTTCACTTACTCATTATGAGTGGGGTTATACCGCTCACTTCTGACATAACGCACACATCCTACCACGCCAGAAGTGGGCGGTGTAACTCCACCCATAGCATGTGTGCGCCACGTCAAAAGTAGGCGGTGTAACCCGCCCATAGTGGGTGAGTGAATAAAATTCCTTCATCCACACCAAAAAAAAAAAAAAAGAGAGAGAGAAAAAGGTAGATCTAATTAAATGTATTCTCCACTTTTATTATTTAGGCAATTTGCATTCTGGATAATTTTTCAAATTTTGAATACAATAATCGTAAGTCATATATTTCTTTCTAAAATATCCAATCCTTGTTTGTTGATCCGGGCTCAAATGCAAATACTTGTCTTGATTCTAATAATAATTGCTGGAATTGCAATTTGTTGGGATTAGAATTATTATCAAAGGGGCAGCCTTCAATCCCAAATCCTCTATAAGTAGCAATAAACGGCCCTCGACTCCAATCAACTGTTCCTTCCCAACTTGCATTCCACAGGCTTGATTCTATGTGCATTGGATTTGAGGGGTACCTTGCACCATATCTTGTGTTGTTCTTGAACACTCTAATAGGGCTTCCATCAATAAAGAACCTATAGCAAACACCAAAAGCAACCGTAAAATTTGATTAGATGATAAATTTAATATTAAGAGATAGAGAACCAAAAGTGATGGCAAGTATGATGAACAACATGTTGTCAGACCACCGAAATGAGGAGAGTTCACATTAGAATCCGAAGTTCTCCTGCTTGTGTGTGTACTTCGAGATAAAATAACCTCACTTCTTGAAGTAGTGAACTCTCCTCATTGGTTGATTAGACCACATAGAATGTGAAGTCGACGTTCTTATAGACTTCTAGGGATTAATATGTTGGACTTGACATAAGATTAATTAAATTACAACAAAAACAATGACATGAGTCATATGACATCCTCAATGGTCATCAACCGAAACTTGCTATGTAAGTTGATTTTCGATGTTTTCGTATTCTTGTAAAGTCAAATACTGCTTATCATCAAATATGTCATACATGTAAAAACCACAAAAGAATGGGGGAGAGAGAGAACTTACACTATCTGGTATTGGTTCCAAAGAATTTCACAAGTATGAAAATCTTTAGTAGCATCAAACCAAAGCCTGAAGGCTTGTTCTCTGCTTCCAAAATCATTTGCATAAACATTTGTGCTTATTTTGTAATTGCCCAAGAACTCAATATCAAGTTCATCTCGGGCTTTTGCTGGCTGGTTAGGTATGGCTAAAGTTGTTGGATACGTTGCTAAAAATAATTCAAAGTTGAAAAAGAAAATGAAAGGGAAAGAAGAAGAATCCTAGGAGGAAAAGGAATCCAAATTACAGAAGGATTGTCTTGTCTTCCAAGGAAACGAAGCCTATAAATAGAGATGTTTTTTTTCTTTAATACACAAGTAGTACAAGCGAGTTGAGGGAAAATTGGTGAGTCTAGCACCTTGAAAGTTTTCTTGTAACTCTTTGTAGTTTGTTAGAAGGGTAGAAAATTAGGTGTGGTAAAACACGGGGTGATTTTCTCGGTGTCACTTGGGTCGGGTCAGAGAGTCTTGTGAAGAAAAATAGTAGCCTAGCGTCTTGAGATTTCTTGTGTTGTTTGCTGGTTGGGCAAAGGGTAGAAATTGGTAGATACAATAAAACTTGTTATATTTTTCTTGTAATACTTGGGGAATGGGTTTTGGCGAGTGAAAATTATGTATGGTTGTAGCGACTTTAATCATATAGTGGCAAGCTTTGACAGTTCGTTAAATTCATCTTCGTCTTTTATTTTTTTTGTCTTAATTAAATTCCTTGAACAACGGTCCTGCGGGCGTAATTGGGGAATTTACATTAATTCCCAACAGTGATATCAAAGCGTCAGGTTTTGTTCGACGTGGAACATAGGAAAAAATAGTGTACAAAGTGGTGAGAATCAAGTTTGACTTGTGGTTATAACAAGTCTGGAATTTAGTGATTCTGATTGGGCGATTTAAAGCGTCAAAGGAAAACCGTCCCTGTGTTTTGACAAAGTTGCTGGAGCCAGTATGAACGATGGTTATTGGGAAGATTTAGATTTGAAAACTGGAAATAGGATGTGTCTTCATCTGGCCAAACATTCTTGGAATATTTGTTATGAAGGAACTGTGGAATCAATTTGGATAGGTGTATCCGGCAAGATCAAATTTGTTGCATTTGGAAAAATTGATTAGTTCTTTGCGATTTAGTGTGGGTATGAAAATTCTCAATGGGCTCGTCTGGAAACTGGTGGGTGTTACAACTTGTTAGTGTTGTAGACTGGCTGACCACATAAGAAAATATTGTCCAGGTATAGCAGGTTCGGCTACAGTTCGGATTTGAACAATCCGACTCTCTTGGTGTGAGAGCGGTGGAGATGTGCTATGAAATATGTGAGTATATCCCCATGGCGTGTCGCTAGGTGCCATGGTAAAAGATGTGTGTTACTTCTAGCGGTTGTATTTATACACGGTATTGGTTGGCGGTGATGCAAGGTGTGTGTTTATAGTAATGTCAAGAGCTGATGAGCTCTCTAGAAAGCCAATGAGAGAGTTGCACCACAAATTTCAGCAGGTTTATTTCTACATTGAGCCGATAAAATGCTTGAAATTGTTGTTAATTCTAAGTAGTTATATATACTCATGTGGTGGAGTATGAGACAGTCAAAGTGTGTCAAAGGCTTGCCTATTAATTTCTCAAGTATTGTGTACAAGACTGGAGAAGATGAAGATTTTGGCTTATTTTGGCAAGGCGGAGATTGCTGGGTTTGTTGCCAAAAATAATCCAAAGTTGAAAAGGAAAAGGAAAGGGAAAGAAGAAGAATCCTAGGAGGAAAATGAATCCAAATTATAGAAGGATTGTCTTGTCTTCCAATAAAACGAAGCCTACAAATAGAGATGTTTTCTTCTTCTTTAATACACAAGTGGTACAAGCTAGTTGAGGGAAAATTGGTGAGTCTAGCACCTTGAGAGTTTTCTTGTAACTCTTTGAGGTTTGTTCGAAGGGTAGAAAATTAGGTGTGGTAAAACTTGGGGTGATTTTCTCGGTATTTCTTGGGTCGATTCAGAGAGTCTTGTGAAGAAAAATAGTAGTCTAGCGTCTTGATATTTCTTGTGTTGTTTGCTGGTTGGGCAAAGAGTAGAAATTGGTAGATGCGATAAAACTTATTATATTTTTCTTGTAATACTTGGGGAATGTGTTTTGGCGAGTGAAAATTCTGTATGGTTGTAGCGACTTTAATCATATAGTAGAAAGTTTTGACAGTCTGTTAAATTCATCTTTGTCTTTTATTTTTCTTGTCTCAATTAAATTATTTAAACAACGGTCCTGCGGGTGTAATTAGGGAATTTACATTAATTCCCACCAGTGATATCAAAGCGTCATGTTTTGTTCGAGGTGAAGCATAGGAAAAAATAGCGTACGAAATGGTGAGAATCAAGTTTGACTTGTGGTTAGAACAAGTCTGAAATTTAGTGATTCTGATTGGGCGATTTAAAGCGTTCAAAGGAAAACCGTCCCTGTGTTTTGACAAAGTTGTTGGAGCCAGTATAAACGATGGTTGTTAGGAAGATTTAGATTTGAAAACTGAAAATGGGATGTTTCTTCATCTGGCCAAGAATCTTCTTATAAACATTCATGGAATATTTACTATGAAGGAACTGTGATATCAATTTGGAGAGGTGTATTCGGCAAGATCAAATTTGTTGCATTTAGAAAAATTGCTTAGTTCTTTGCGAATTAGTGTGGGTATGAAAATTCTCAATGGGCTCGTCTGGAAACTGGTGGGTGTTACAACTTGTTGGTGTTGTAGACTGGCTGACCACGTAAGAAAATATTGTCCAAGTAGAGCAGGTTCGGCTACTGTTCGAATTTGGACAATCCGACTCTCTTGGTGTGAGGGCGGTAGAGATGTGCTATGAAATATGTGAGTACGTCCCCATGGCGTGTCGCTAGGTGCCATGGTAAAAGATGTGTATTACTTCTAGTAGTTGTATTTACACACGGTATTGATTGGCGGTGATGCAATGTGTGTGTATGTAGTAATGTCGATAGTTGATGAGCTTTCTGAAAAGCTAACGAGAGAGTTGCGCCACAAATTTCAGTAGATTTATTTCTACATTGAACAGATGAAAAGCTTGGAATTGTTGTTAATTCTAAATAGTTATATATACTCATGTTGTGGAGTATGAGACTGTCAAAGTGTGTCAAAGGCTTGTCTGGTAATTTCTCAAGTATTGTGTACAAGACTGGAGAAGATGAAGATTTTGACTTATTTTGGCAAGGTGGAGATTGTTGGGTTTGTTGCCAAAAATAATCTAAAGTTGAAAAGGAAAAGGAAATGGAAAGAAGAAGAATCTTAGGAGGAAAAGGAATCCAAATTATAGAATAATTGTCTTGTCTTCCAAGGAAACGAAGCCTATAAATAGAGATATTTTCTTCTTCTTTAATACACAAGTGGTATGAGCGAGTTAAGGAAAAATTGGTGAGTCTAGCACATTGAGAGTTTTCTTGTAACTCTTTGTGGTTTGTTCGAAAGGTAGAAAATTAGGTGTGGTAAAACTCGGGGTGATTTTCTCGGTGTCACTTGGGTCGGGTCAGAGAGTCTTGTGAAGAAAAATAGTAGCCTAGCGTCTTGAGATTTCTTGTGTTGTTTGCTGGTTGGACAAATGGTAGAAATTGGTAGATGCGATAAAGCTTGTTATATTTTTCTTGTAATACTTAGGGGATGAGTTTTGGCGAGGAAAAATTCTGTATGGTTGTAGCGACTTTAATCATATAGTGGAAAGTTTTGACAGTCCGTTAAATTCATCTTCGTCTTTTATTTTTCTTGTCTCAATTAAATTTCTTGAACAACGGACTTGCAGGCGTAATCGGAGAATTTACATTAATTCCTAGCTGAAGTTAACTACATGGTCTTAAAAAATAAAATAAAATAAAATACGAGAGTCAACTTATAATTAGAAACATTTATATTTGGGACTAATTATAATTAATGAAAATGCATGCACTTAACCCCTAAAAATTTAATCTTACGAAAAAGGTTGTGATGATCCCTCTCGCCTTCTTGCTCGGAATCTTCAATTTGATGCCAAAGTAGCCAGACCCAAAAGTAAACCCCTATATAATATTTGCAACCATGGTCGTTAGTTATGTCAAAAATATGTCTCAATTAATGGAATATCTTTAGCCACCAATCATTATTCACAAGATCTATCACAGTTCACAAAATCGTTTACAGAAAGAACAACAGATGGATCATCTATCATGTTCACGTCATAGGTACAACATACCATGTCATCTCCAGCATCCTAATCAATTACTAACAAGAGACATGACGTATCATAAAATGGTGACACACACACACACATATATATGCAAATGTTGTTCAATGTCGTTGGCTGGTTCAAAACAGAAAACAAGTAAGCAATGAAACATGCAACAAAAGAATATGTAGAAATGATTTAACATCATACGTCTTGTGTCGTCATGATCATCATCCACTGATGTAAGCGTATCATTACCCTACAAATCAGATAAGTGGTTAAAATTATACTACATTACCTATCTTGTATCATAGCAGTACTAGATATCTGGGGTTAGATAATGTATAAAATAAGATGACTAATATATGAATAGTAATACCTGAAGAGTTGTCTATTAGAAGTTGAACTTGTCTTCCATGATCAAGAACTGTAAGATGATTACTACTTCCCCATGCCGCGACATAGTTTTGATCAAATGGAACCTCAGGGGCACCGCTCGAATATCTACTCGAGACAGCTACGACGAAAATCACGAGCATGCAAAAACGAAGTTGATCCATCGAGCACGAACATGTTATATGTGTACATAGCATGGATCATTTCATATTTATATAGTGGTTTAGAAAACAAAGAGATAAATTTGGGGTCGGATTCAGTGCTATATTACATGTAGATTTGTATATATCTTCCTAATAGGTGAGAGTTTTTTCATGGAAAGAAACTGTAACTGAAATGGTTATATAATAATAAAAGCAAAAGGCAAACTTTAAAAGATTTGGTAATCAGAATCAAGTAAGGAAAACATAATAAAATTAATACCATTTTTTTCAAGGTTTGATTAATAATTAGGATTTTCTTGATATATAAATAACTACATATCGATCTCTATTGACGTGGCTTTGAATAACTACACTTGATTAGTCTTATATATCATTTAAAATCAAATCATTATCGATAATTTCTTCTTCTTCTTCTTCTTTTTTCAGTAGTTCATTAAGTGCCAATAAGGATAAGGAACTAACTAATGAGAGGGCGACTCAACTATGTGATAGTAATATAATAATAATAATAATAATAATAATAATCTAGATATAAATAATAAGAGAAATTTGTCTGGTATAATTTTTCCCGACAATGGTCTGGCTTCATAAGGATTCTGATGATGTCACTAATGACGTCATCTGTGAAATTATTTTTTTTATTTTTCCTAAATTATCTTCTTCACCACATCTTTTTTATCTTTCCTTTTTAAAATTTAACCACTCTGTCTTCTAATTTTTGTTAAAAATATTATAATAAACATTTGAATTTTTTTAAGA
>CAVNYN010253553.1:0-10794 GCA_963692815.1 Nyctanthes arbor-tristis
AAAAAAAAAAAAAAAAAAGAAAAAAGGAAAAAGAAAAATCACAATAAAAAAGGGAGAAACATGAAAGATGATGCAGTTTAAGATTTAAGTCAAACCGAAGAGAAGAGAGAAAATACATTTTCTCTGGAAAACCATCGTCATTGGGATCAAGAATGTCTTAATGCAAAAAATAGAGGCAATTTCGAGATGTGAAGAGGGACCTTTCTTTTTCTCTTTTCTTTCAGCAATGGGGTTGTCTGTGGTCCTTTTGCGAGTTCTGTCGTTTCTTTTTTTCTTTTCTAGTGTGTGTGTTAGTATGTTTTCTTTCTTCTTTTTTGGCTTGCGAGACTATTATCATAGTTATTAACACAATAAAACAATTCAGTTGATATGAACCACAGAGCTGATCCTTTTGTAGCAAGAAGGCAGCATCTACCACCAAAGAATTCGGACGCAAAACTGTGATGTTTTGAAACATTTTGCGTTATCTACAGTTACAATGCCTAAATTTAATTTCTTCTGAGCATATATAAATCACAATATGAGAAAAATCTCCGAGCCCAAACCACTGGTATGTAGAAAGTATACTGATAGAAGCACATTACCTGGTGTCTGCGTATTCCTATCAATAATTTGATTAAGCGAAAGCCTTCCATGTTGAAGCAACCCCTCAAAAATCCCTAGGCACTACATATTGACATACCAATACATACCCCATTAGGAACAATTTCAATGACATCCCGATAAATATATCAGAAAGATCAACTTCAGCTTCAGCTTCAGCTTCAAATATATAACAAACATAACTTGAGTAGCCTAAAAACTAAAAAAAGTCTCACATCTTTCCCAAGCTCTTCCGAGACAATTTGCAGGAACTTTGGAAACCTCATTTTGTGAATAATGTTGTCAAATAGCGCCATGTACTGTGTCACGATTTTCGGCGCCTCACCAAATGCACCTAAAAGTTCAAATTACAGAGACCGTAAAAATAATAATCTAAATAAGTAACATCAAATTATCAAATACTGTGGTTAATAATAATATAGTTCACCTTCTTGCTGAGTGGAGAAGGCTTGGACACAATTTTGGTGTATCAAAACGCGTAAACAGTTAATTACATTTTCTCTGCTTAGCTCCGTGAATCGGATTATCTGCACGAGTGTTAGGGTTCCTCTGCTGAGCAAACACTCACATACTTTCTGCAACCAAAAATAAAAAAAGAAATCAGACACCATAAGTCGAATTAGATGCCGCTAGAGATAGCGTAAAGTGAGTATTACAGAGCACAAGTCGCCATAGGAAGATGCAATTAAATAGGCAGCGAGTTTGATTCCGTACGTCGACACCATGGCTGCTGCCTACGCTCCGTGAGAAAGTCACAAAATCGAGGGAAAAGGGGGCCGGGAAAGAGTCGAGGGCAAATTTGACGGTACCCTGTAGATACTTATATTAAATAAAAGTTCACTCGCAAAGCGACAACAGGGTCCATAGCTCAGTGGTAGAGCATTTGACTGCAGATCAAGAGGTCACCGGTTCGAAGCCGGTTGGGCCCTTTTTCTTTTCTGATTTATTTTCTTTTTACATTTTAAAGGGAAACTTTAAATTTCATTTCTGAAAGCGTTCACTACATCAAATGATAACGCTTCATCCAATTAGTTGGCGCACAATGCATAGTATACCGGATTGATTACTTAAAATCTTCTAGCTATTTTATATGCAATTTCATTTGCTTGTTTTCTAACAAATTAGATATTGCGGTTATAATATAATTTCAGCAGCTTTCGACAGTCTTCAATGATCATGTCAATCTCATAAACATCTTCACTTTTTGCATCAACCTTTGCCTCCATCTCAAATATAATGTTCTGAGGCACCAAATTCAATTACCTTCGCATCCTTTCTTTTTTTCTCCTTGTAAAGAAGAATTGCAATTTTCAATTACTGAATCCGAAACTTTTCTTTTTGGACATTTTTGTCCAAATTTTTAAGGACAGGCAAAAATGATTCTTAAACAATCGCGCAACAGGGAGCCTTAATTACCATGCTGTTCCGACTTATTTTTGAGCTTTTAATATCATTTTTTCTAAAGTTAATCGTTCATTTGCTTCTCACTCATCATCTTTTTCTCTATCCTTGTAGCGAAGCTTATGGCTACAAGTGTTTAGGTATTGCAGTTGCAAAAAAATTCTGGGGTTTTCAAAACCTCATCTTCATATAAAGGGGCATTTGTGGATTGATACTTTGACAAATTAAATTAACCTTTTCCTAAATATCTTTCACAATATTCGGTATTCTCATGCTGAATGTATTTTGCATGTCTATAGGTGTCAAGAAGACAGCGAATATATACATATATGTATAATATTAAGGAATAAAGATGTGGAAGAATGAATCGTTTATCTCATTACTCTTGTGAAGTATTTGTACAAGTGAGTTTGAAGATAAATACAAGATAATACATATAATGAAAAGAATAATTACAGCTAAGTAACTAAAAGATAATTACAATACAATTAGGAATTCTAAAATCAGTTTTCCCAATATATAAGCCTGCATTTAATTCCCCCGAATATCAAATTCTCTAGGGGAGCTCCTGTGGAAGAGAGTAGCTCAAAGCCGAGATGGTAAAATCACGACAAATCTGGCAAACTAAGTTGAAGTACATAAATCAAAAATCAAATTGTCATAACCTTGAGAAATCGAGACATAGCTAAGTACTTTTGTTAGTGATCAAAGCATAAAATCCAAAGGAAGACTAACAGTGTGTATATTAACTTAGACTGTAAACAGAACCCTAATTAAATTTCAACGGTCTACTGATATATGCTGTATAACTTGTGTTCCCTTTATCTTAATTAATTTGGTTCTTTTAATATTTAGATCGATCGCATAGTAACCCAAAACCAAGAAACGAATCAATATACACTTACTGAAACTCATTGATATCTTTGAAAATTGAAAGAAGAAAAATCGAAGGGTCAACCAATATGTTGATTCAATTGAATAAATTGAGATCAAGATCTAGTTGATAATGAAAAGATCCATCATCAGTGAATAGTAAAGTTAGTAAACTGATGAAGTCTAACTTCTTTAACATAAAATCATATACAATCCTCACCAAAAAAAAAAAAAAAGGAATTTAATAAACCCAACAAATTCGTCAAACCCTTTCTAAGAAGAAGAAGAAGAAGAAGCAATAAAGAAAGAAAAATTCATCGACAAATTGATCAATCATGTGAAACTGACCTCAAAGTACATATAAAATTCTCTGAGATCAGATGCATATGATGAGGAGAGTATAGTGCTTCATATTGATGGAAAATTCCCAAGGGATCACATGATCCAACATATACAAAAACAAACAAAACCATATGATCTTGATCAAGCTTTGTTTGTGTTATCGGATCAATGCGATCCCTTTGGAATCCTCCATCAGCACCAAGTTTGAAAAACGAGGGCCACGCCTGCCTGTTCACCTTGCTAGAGATTCCGATATTGGGTGATATATAGCTTTTAGTTAATTACTGGAGGAACTTCTATGATCTCTTCAATGACCAAAACTAGAGGAATAGAATGTTATATGGATTAAGTGTGTGTCATGATCACTTATATATAAATGTGTGTATATATATATTCTCCCATTTGGTGTGAATTGTGAGACCAAGTTAGTTAGGACCTAAAGTGTGCAGTGCCTTTCTATGGAAGCTGGTCCATCTTGTTTAATCAAAGTTAGTACTCTATATATATATATATATATATATTACTGGTTTGAATTGTGATGGGGTGGTCAGATGTTCAAGTTTTAGGTCGGAAACCCGAGTTTAAACCATGCATACACATTCTTCCTCTAAGGTCCCTCCCGTCCCTTTTGCCTCGTATCCAAAAAAAAAAAAAAAAAAGTTAGTATTATTCTTAGTCAACGTGTCTCGTCAGAACAATTTAGAGTATATAGTGTTTATTAACAATGTTGTTATTTCATGTTCGTTGTTATTAATGCCTTTTGACTATAATATCGAATGTTTGTCATGTATTTGATGTTGAATATACCTATAATGATTCTCAATACTGTACCAAAACCCTGACTGAGAATTTTTTTTTATTATTGTTAGTTTTTTTCTTGAGAATATATAAAATTACACTTTGTTAATTAACCATGTATTTTGTGTCTCTTTTATTTTTCTATTTCAAAATTAATAAATTAAATGTAAATTCATCATATAAATATATTGATTGGATATTCAGTCAATGTCACATAATGTTAGCGCAGGTTTGGAATATTATGTTAACACTTGATGACCTTCTAAAGTTCATGTCAATCAATATTAATTAAAGTGTCCATGCATGTGTTTGGCTAAACTTAAATAAATTAGTTATTTCAAAGTAAAAAAGAACCATAAATACAGTAAACAATTATTAATATTCTTTGTTCTTAAAGGTTGAGAATAAATTAATTAATCATTTAATTTGATAACACCGAATGCTGAGATGGACTTGCTTTCAACACGTCGATTCTGCGTCACTTACAATACAATATTTTAACAACTGGGTATTTAAAGTCATAAGACGATCGATATCATTGTTAATTACTTGTTACATGTAGCTAGCACACTTAGTTAATGCCTTCATTACAAGCGCAGGAATGAGTTGCAATCTAACAGCTAAGCTGATAGGAAGAATAAAAACATTTAATCCATCAAAGAATATGACACTCTTTTTTTCACTTCCTTTATTTGATTGTGATATGCACATATGCTGTCTCCTATATATCTCTACTTTCCTTCTCATAAAATTAAGTGTCGGTAAGTAGCATCGAGATGAATTACTAACACTATTCATGATAAAGATTAAGTTTCCTTTTATTTGAAAACATTTAGCTCTGTCGGTCTAATAATTAATAACATTTATATTTATCAAACGTAAAACGATAAATATTAATTTTCCCTCACAAACAATGCCATATAAGCCCAAACATGAGGTTTAATTGCATTAAAAAGAAAAATAAGAAATTGACAAGTCCATGGCAATTCCCACTTTGAACGGATAGTATACAATGCTCCAACATGATGCTGAATAAAAAGGGGAAAATTAAGCTCCCCACTTTTGACTTTGTCGATCTTGTGTGCACGAGATTATTGTAATAAATTATTTGATGGTACTAGACGTTGGATTGAACACCCCTCAAAATTTCACGTGCAACATATTAGAAAATAGCACGTCATTGCTTAAGTTATCAACCCAAGCTCTTTCTCTAGATTTTCTCTTAATTAGTGCTGAAGATATATGATATTTATGTTGGGCTTTTAATAATCTAGCCCATAAATAGTGGCCAAATTTGATTAGGAATTGTGACTACACATATATATTGAGGCTGCGGAAAAGAAAAATAGAGGCAGGAAACAAAAAAAAAAAAAACGAAAAGCGGAACACGGAGATTCGCAGAAAAAGGACGCACGGAATTTGCACAAAATTATGCACGGAAATTCAAGGGAATTGGAGAAGGAAAATTCAGCCTTATATTTTGCTGCTTGGAATGAGATTTTTCGATATTTGATTTGGTGTTTGATTTCTTCAAGCGGTAGTTTTTTCAAGTTAATTCTTGGAACAGAGTTAGGTGATATTTTTCCTCATCTCTTATTGTTGTTGGTTATTGGATTCCATTTATTATTAGATGAGTTATTTTATGGTGCCAAGAATATGGTTCTTGACGGTGTGGCGTGATTGTGATAGTGTGTGATTACCTATTGATTTAGGGCAATAATCTTGAGAGGATAAACGCTGTATTCTTATTATTATTTGGTGATGGTGGAGTTGTCGGTTTGCCCCCTCGATTTTCCCTTCTCATTGGAGGGTTTTACGACGTTAAATAATTCTTGGTGTTATTTATGTTTCCGTACATATATTATTGTTTGATATATTTATTGCCTATTTTAATCACACGGGTTTAGGAAAATTGGTTAAATTCCCAACAGTGGTATCAGAGCCAGGTTTAATTGTGTGGATTAAAATGGATGACCCAGTTGGCAGTGCTATGATCAGGCTTACCAATCACAATTAGGTGACATGGAAACCTAGGACGGAGGATATCCTTTACTGTAAGGATTTGCATGATCCTATTGATGTGATGATTCTAAACCGGAAGATATGGAAGATAGAGATTAGCAGATACTGCACAGGAAAACTATTGGGACGATAAGGTAGTGGGTGGATAATAGTGTTTTTCATCATGTGGCACAGGAGACAGATGCAAATAAATTGTGGACTAAATTGGAGTCCATGTTTGAGAAGAAAACTACAGCCAGGAAGTCCTTTCTGATCATAGACTTGGTCAATATGAAATATAAGGACGGTACAAGTGTGACAGAGCACTTGAATAATTTTCAAAACATTGTGAATCAGCTGGTGACAATGGGAATGACTCTCGAGGATGAATTGAAAGCATTATTGCTTTTGAGTTCTTTGCCAGACAGTTGGGAGACTTTTGTTGTGACTATTAGTAACTCTGCTTCAGATAGTGTGTTATCTATGGATTCTGTGAAGAACAGTATGCAGAATGAGGAAATCAGGAGGAAATCTTCAGGTTTGCATGTGGGTTCAGATGATACATTGGCTCTTGTTTCAGATGATCACAGAGGAAGAAGCAAGAATAAAGAGTAAAGGCGTCACAGCAAGTCTAGAGACAGGTCCAAATCAAAAGATAAGAAGACTTGTTATCATTGCGGCAAAGAGGGTCATTATAAAAGAAATTGCAGAATTTGATTGAGAGATCAGAATGAAGGTAATAATCAGAAGAAAGAGGATGAAAATACTGTAGGTGTGGTGACTAGTGATGTACTCTCTTGTGGAGTGGGTCAATGTCTGCATGTTGGAGACTCTCTTACTGAGTGGCATGTTGACAGTGGTGCCTCATACCATGTTTGCAGAAATATTGAGTTGTTTACTACATACAGAGCAAGTGATTATGGCCAATCAAATATGGCTAACTCTTCACATTCTAAAATCATGGGGATCGGTGACATTCACCTGGAGACAAATATGGGGTATATCCTAATTCTGAAGGATGTAATGCATATTCCTGATATGCAGTTTAATCTGCTTGCAATGAATACTCTCGACCGAATCGGGTATTTCAGTACTTTTGGTGATCAGAAGTGGATGTTATCAAAGGGATCAATAGTCGTTGCCAGTGGAAAGCTTTGTTGCACGCAATACAAGACTTATGCAAAGTCTTGTAAGACTGGGGTAAATGCAGTTGAAGATCCTTCTCCTGATTTGTGGCATAAGAGGCTTGGGCACATGAGTGAAAAAGGTTTGCAGGTTCTGGCTAAGAAGGCAGTTATCTCTTTAGCCAATGGTACGTCCCTAGACCGATGTGAACATTGTTTATTCAGTAAGTAAACTCGAGTTTCCTTTTCTGGCAAGTTTAAAAGAAAAGAGAATATTTTAGATCTTATGCATTCGGATGTGTGTTCTCCTGGTGATGTAGCATCTTTGGGTGAAAACAAATATTTTGTTACATTTGTTGATGATGCTTCTAGAAAATTATGGATCTATCTTCTAAAATCTAAGAATCAGGTACTCCAGTGTTTTAAGCAGTTTCATACCATGGTAGAACGAGAAACAGGGAAGTGTTTGAAAAGCCCCAGAATAGATAATGATGGGGAATACACTTCACATGGGTTCAGAGAGTATTACTCAGGTTTTGGGATTTGACATGAGTTTACAAAAGCAATGACTCCTCAGCATAATGGTGTGGCAGAAAGAATGAACCGTACCATTCTTGACAGAGTCAGATGCATGTTGAAGACAGCCAAGCTTCTTAAGACATTTTGGGGTGAAGTAGTTCGGACTGCTTGCTATTTGATTAATAGATCTCTCTCAATTTCTTTGGATTTTGATATTCCAGAAAGAGTTTGGACAGGTAGAAATGTTTTATACTCTCATCTGAAGGTGTTTGAGTGTAAAGCCTTTATACACTTACCTAAGGAATAGAGATCGAAGCTTGATGACAGAGCTACTCCTTGTGTGTTTCTTAGCTATGGTGATGAACAGTTTGGAAGATCGGAAGAGCGTCGTGGGATCCAAAGAAAAGACAACTTGTGAGCTCTTCCGATCTCAGTGTTTTATGAAGATCAGACGATTGAGGACTTTGATAAAGTCGAGCAGCCTAAGAAAGTGACTTTAGTTGTTACTGGTGTCATACCTGATAATTCTTCAGCATATCAGCCTAGCACTAGCAGTCATGTAGCTCATATCGATGATGATAGTCTAGTTGATCAGACTAGCGATCAGGGGGAGCATATTACTGATCAGGGGGAGCAGACCCCTGTTGAAGAAGAATAAATTGGAGAATCAAGAAGATCTGTAAGATGGCGTATACCATCTACCAGGTATCCTGAGTCTGATTATATTTTGCTCACTGAGGATAGAGAACCAGAAAGTTATTCAGAGACTCAGGGTCATAAAGACAAATCCCACTTGATGAAAGCCATGGTAGATGAGATGACTTTTTTGAAGAAGAATGACACATATGAGCAGGTAAATCTTCCTAAGCGTATGAAGGCCTTGAGGAATAAATGGGTATACAAAATTAAAAGGGACAACAATGGTGACTTATTGAAGTATAAGACTCGCTTGGTTGTGAAAGGTTTTGGGCAGAAACACGGTGTTGATTTTGATGAGATTTTCTCCCCTGTGGTGAAGATGACATCTATCAGAGCTGTTTTGGGTTTAGCAGCCAGTTTAGACTTGGAAATTGAACAGCTTGATGTGAAGACTGTTTTTCTTCATGGTGACTTGGAGGAAGAGATTTATATGGTACAGGCAGAAAGGTTTGAACAGAAGGGGAAAGAACATCTTGTATGTAAATTAAAGAAGAGTTTGTATGGCCTAAAGCAAGCACCAAGACAGTGGTATAAAAAGTTTGATACTTTTATGATGAGTCAGAGATACACAAGAACTACTGCAGATTCTTGTGTTTATTTCAGATCTTTTCGAGGTGATAAATTTATTATTTTGCTGCTTTATGTTGATGACATGCTTATAGTATTGAAGGACTCCTTGCATAAGTCATTTGATATGAACGATTTGGGGTCAGCTAAACAGATTTTGGGCATGGAGATTGATCGAGACAGAAAATCTAAGAAGTTGTGGTTATCACAGAGACATTATATTGAGTGAGTACTTGAAAAGTTCGGTATGAAAGGGGCTAAACCAGTTAGCTCACCCCTTGGAGCTCATTTCAAACTAACTAAGAAATCCAGTCCTTCGACTGATGAGGAGAAGAAGAAAATGGAGGATATTCCCTATTCTTCTGCTGTTGGTAGTTTGATGTATGCTATGATTTGTACTCGTCCTGATATTGCACACGCAGTTGGTGTGGTATGCAGATTTCTGTCTAATCCGGGCAAGAAGCATTGGGAAGCAGTAAAATGGATTATGCGATATCTCAGAGGAACTTCTGATTTGTGTTTGGGTTTTGGTAGAGCTCAGCCAATTTTGACAGGGTATACAGATGCAGACATGGCAGGTGATCTTGAGAAAAGAAAATCGACATCTGGGTACTTATTTACTTTTGCAGGGGGAGCTGTTTTTTGACAGTCCAAGTTGCAAAAATGCGTAGTTTTGTCTACAACAGAGGCTGAGTATGTTGCTATCACTGAAGCAGGAAAGGAGGTGATATGGTTAAAAAAGTTTCTTGATGAGCTCAAGTTGAAGTAAAGTGAGTACGTCATTTATTGTGACAGTCAGAGTGCTCTTGAGTTGAGTAAGAACTCTATGTATCATTCCGCACCAAACACATTGATGTCAGGTATCATTGAATTCGTGAAGCAGTTAATGAGAAGCTTCTACAGTTGGAAAAGATTCACACTGACAAGAATATTACTGATATGTTGACAAAATTAGTTACCAAGCAGAAGCTTGAGTTCTGTGCCGGCCACGCCGGTATGCATTCCAAGTGCTACACTTGACCTACACGACGCTCTTCCGATCTCATAGACTGGAGGGGGAGATTGTTGGGCTTTTAATAATCCAGCCCATAAATAGTGGCCAAATTGGATTAGGAATTGTGACTATATATATATTGAGGCTGCGGAAAAGAAAAATAAAGGCAGGAAAAAAAACGAAAAGCAGAACACGGAGATTCGCAGAAAAAGAACGCATGGAATTTGCACAAAATTACGCACGGAAATTCGAGGGAATTGGAGAAGGAAAATTCAGCCTTATATTTTATTACTTGGAATGAGATTCTTCGACATTTGATTTGGTGTTCGATTTCTTTAAGCGGTGGTTTCTCCAAGTTAATTGTTGGAACGAAATTAGGTGATATTTTTTCCCATCTCTTATTGTTGTTGATTATTGGATTCCATCTATTGTTAGATGAGTTATTTATGGTGCCAAGAATATAGTTCTTAATGGTGTTGCGTGATTGTGGTAGTGTGTAATTACTTCTTGATTTAGGGTAATAATCTTGAGAGGATAAATGTTGTATTCCCATTACTATTTGGTGATAGTGGAGTTGTCGGTTTGCCCCATCGATTTTCCCTTCTCATTGGAGGGTTTTACGACATTAAATAATTTCTGGTGTTATTTACGTTTCCGCACATATATTATTGTTTGATATATTGATTGCCTATTTTAATCACACGGGTTTAGGGAAATTGATTAAATCCCAACAATTTAAGCAAAATTAATAATGTAATTGAAAAGTGAATTAAAAAAGGATTGCTTTTTTTTTTTTTCCTTTTTTTGGTAACATATTTGTAAGAATTTACGTGTAATTCTACAAAAAGATATTTATCTGGATATAAAAAGTCA
>CAVNYN010253557.1:0-12872 GCA_963692815.1 Nyctanthes arbor-tristis
CTAGGTCTTTCAATTTTGAATACTTTGTCATTTATTATATGTATAAAACAATTCTACTTCCGCATATAAATATTTGACGATTCAGTTGTATTTTTATAATTGGTTTCCTTATTCTTCTTGAAGCCATTAATCTTATATTTTGCCTTTTCCATCTTTTCATTTTCTGCTTTTCGCGCACAAGCTACCAGAGCAACTCTTTCGTGGTGCTTTTCTATCTATTTCTTGTAGATCTAGGTTTACGGTTATCATTGATTTACATATTGGTCACATTACAATTTTTAACTCTATGAAGCCAAAAAATCGTGAATAAGATGTGTCCACTATATATCAACCTAACCGTGAGGAGATGATGAAACTGAAGCTGTTTATAGAGCAATTGCTTCCATATGTAATAAATGAAGATTTCACTATATATTATTGCAGCTTCTCATCTACTCTTTTTAAACCTGCTGATCTTTCATTTGGGATTATTTTTAGGCTTTTGCTTTTTGTTCCAATGATTAAGCTTTAAGGAAACTTGCAGTTGTTGCAGTTGTTTTCAAAAATAGGATTGTGTTAAACCATGTCCAAGGAAAATGTATATGGAAATCTACTTGGTTATACTTTGAATATTTTCAGAGATCTTTTCAGGGACTTCTTTGTAAACATCTCTTGATGCATCAACCTCATGCCTCTTTAATACATTGTAAACTGTCTATTGCCATTAATAATTATCAAATCTAATATTATTTGTTTTTTTGAGTGTCCAATTTCTTTGATTATTATCAATTCATTTCTAAGGTTAATATTAATCTGATGCTTTCAAAAATTTATATTACTGTCATATTTTATTTAATTGTAATAGTTATATTCTAATTAAATCTAATCACGGCCAACTTACGTGCAACGCACGTCCAGTACACTAGTACCTTATCAAAAGAGGCGTGATCTCTGTGATGAATAGGGTTAATCCTCTTGAATTGATTCGTTGTTTGGGCGCGTCAGAATTGGTAGAAAGTATGGTAATTTCTTTCAAATTTCGGCTAACCTTATCAGCCTATGGAATGATAATCGTTATTTGAAGATTCCAGTCGAGAAGAAATTGTATGTGGACTCGAAATGGGTTAGGAGAAGTGTTTAATTTTCAGAATACCGCTATGAAATCGGTAACCAAATTTTCCCCGTTTGTTTCCTTTTAAATGATCTTTTTAATCCTTATCATTTAGTTTCTTGATTTACATCTATAAATATCATGTATGCACTGCTATTGTTATGCATAGCCGTCATTATTTTTCATAATCTTCAATCAATTCGAGTTGTGTTAATTATTTCGCTCTTAATTATGGTGTCGGTGCAATTAATGTTGAGGGATGTTGGTCTAGAGATGGAGAGTAAATCTGTAGTTCTGGTTTGAGTTGTGAGGAAGTGGATTGTGAACCTTGATTAACCATACATGATTGAAATGGTTTTAATGGACCAAGGGGTTATATTTAGCCTATCTCTTCAATGAGGTTTTAATTTTTGTGAATTGCCACTTCATGATCAAATATATGTTAGTTAGTTGTTGACTAACAAATACGTTTCGGATAATTTAGTTAAGTCAGGAAAAAAGTTTTTCAATTTAAACTGAAAATTTAATTATGTGTACGTAAGTATGAGCAATTAATTATGATTGATTTTGTTTTTGTTTATCTTTATATGGATCTAATGGATTAGAAACTGACAACTGACCTATTGTGAGCTCTTGCTCATTTTGCAGTTTGCATTTTATGTCACTGCTAGTAATTTATTTATAAGGTAATTATTATTTTTTATATGCTTTTAATGTTTGGTTATTAAATCTTTTGCTCTCTAGCATGTGCGTACCCAAGTCACAGTTGAACATGGCTTGGTCTCAGAGTTCAATGCACAGCTCAATTATTTGTCTAAGGTGTGTAATTCATTCTAGGTGTTCTGGAGAACTGGTATTTATCTGAATCTCTTTGCCAAGGTGCATAGTCCATGTACAATGTATCCCTTTCCAAAGTCTTTTACGTATGTCTTAAATTATTATCCATGCTATATGAATAATTGATTAATAAATCTTGCATTATTATACCTATGAAGCATATTGATTAAGTCCTTTGAAGATGACTACAGAGGGACGGATTGTTCGGAACAAACTCAGAGTTATATTTTGATCTATCCACTATGGCTTATTGAGTTGATTTTCTTATGTAAGTAATATTTTCTTCCAAATTGTGTAGGTTTGTTTTGACATAATATTTATTGTGTTTACATTCGTTTCTTTCTTCTTAATATTCTTTATTTCATTATGGCATGCTTATCATATGTGTAACGAACCGGATTTTAACAATAGCGGAAGTTTTTAACGATTAAAAATTGATACAAGATACAGTTCAAAATATCGAAGCGCTTTTCCTGCGCACTCTGATAATTAAGTTTATCGTGACCACTCACAATGATACCCTGGCCACATACTGAAATTTTGATCACATACATGTATCCTCTATTCCTTTAAGACGATCTGGCCATAAAGTTTAATAATTTAATACCTAAAAGATTATAAAAGGTGGGGGTGAGTATAAAAGTACTCAGTGAATAACATAATATATTGATTCACCTTTCATTTAGAAAATGCATTTTCGATAAATCACGTGTGTCACAAAGCATTTGGATGCACAAATGGGCTCTATCACTAGTTAAACTACTACCCGTGGTGTGCGTAAGATTCATATCAATTTAATTAAGTAAATCCATGATGAACGCCGGTAGACCCATAACGAAATTCCAATTCAAAACAAACATCACACTAATCTTCCCTATCCCGAGATCATTGAATGGTCATAGTGTAGGAAACAATTCAAAGAAATTCAATACAAAACGGGTAGAGTATTAACTAGTAATACAAATGCAATAATAAACCAATCTTTCTTTCAATAATAATGCATCAAAATCTATGTTTGTCTCAAGGAAATCACCAATTAAAATATAAGCTTATTTCATCAAAACTTTATGCATGTAGAAAGGAAATCAAAGTATTAGATTACTCACATTAATTTGATTTTCTGAAAGGTAGATATTCATCACTTGTATCTCCACTTTTATCAAAACATTTAACTACTATATTTTTATATTATGGATAGACAACAATATGTAATTTATAGGGTAAAGGGACGTGGGAGATGCGTGTGGAGATTATTTGTGGTTGTATGGAAGCTTTAATCCAATTGCCTTATTATATAAGAGATGAGTTAATTGTATTTAATTAGCCTTTAAGATCCACTAATGACAAAGCTACCAAGTCTTAAACACTTGGCAAAAATGAGAACTTAATTAATTATATAGGACACTTGGCAAAAATGACAATTAATAAATCATAAAATAGCATATCTTGACACTTGGCAAGACTATATTTATTTATTAATTACAAAAATGACATTCTCTTGGCACTTGGCACCCTCTAGTAATAACACATGTCTTAAAATTAGCAAAATAAGCAATTATCTACACAAACATGACAAATGTCCTTTATATAAGTAAGGAGGTAATTATATTTAAATGGTCATTTGAATCCACTAATTGCAAGGCTAACAAATGTCCTCTACACTTGGCAAATTATCTAGTTAATTAATTGTAAAATTAATAAGTGTCTTACTTTACACATTTCAAATTGTGAGCATGCCAAATGTCTTAATAAGTTTACTAATACATATCAAGATATGAGAATGACAAGTGACGCTATTATAATCTCCTAATTCTATCACATAAATTATACAAATTCAAGTATTTCTTTTAAAGCAATAATTTTGTTGCTTACATTAATTTTTTAGAAATTTTCGAGATGTTACAATGTAGTCGATAAATTGGTTTTCATATGACTTCATGATATGGCAAATGCCGATTTGGTTTGATATTGACGCAATTATGATATGGATATTACTTGGTTGGCTGTTCCTTGGATGCTCATGTGTGATGGTGGTTTATGGATTTTCCAACTTATTGCAAACAGTGTTGATCTTATGGATTTATTGTGTTATCAAGCCAAGTAGATTGAATAAGAGATATATTCGTACTGACTTTGGTTATCAATTGTACATTTGTAATATTTTTTAATGTATAGTGGATATTAATGGAATTAAGATTCTGTAATTCTTTCTACTTATTGAAATTTTATGAAGTAAGCCGTGCTCTTATAGATAGCTCAATGAAGCATCCTACTTTCGAATGATCATTGAAGACTGCCGGTATTTAGCTCATGAGTTACAACAGATAAACTTTAATTGGGTTAAGCGATCTGCGAATTGTGCTGCTCATGCATTGGCTAGAGTGGCTCATTCTATGTTAGATCCTTTTGAATGACATATTGTTCCTCTTATATTTTTTTTTATGTAATTTTTTCTGAATCTATGAATGAATAAGCTTAGTTGTGTCAAAAAAAAAAATGATTCATTATGTGTCGTGTATAGGTTTATTGTTCAACATTGAACAACGCAGTGGACGCTAAATTTTGTTGAATATGGATAGTTTGTATCTTAATAAAAAATCTCTAATTAATGCAGATCTTCTTGAGAAATTAAAATAGTTTCCGTTAATCCATGAACTACGTTCATTTATCATTTTATTAAATTTGCATATTTATTTTTTATATTTTCATATATGAATATGACTTAAACGCACCTCATATTATCAAATCTAGCGTGTGTATCAGATCTACCACGTTCCATGTAGGGTATTTATGAACTAATATTAAAGAAGGTTACCTTTGCAGTGGGTGGGGTAATAAATATTTTTCTTATACACTGATATCATTAATTAATATTTTGATCATTTAATGTGTGCTGAATGCAATTTATAAAATCTTAATTTTCAGCTAAATCTCTTTATAACCTAACAAAATAATGATAAATCTCTTTACTCTGTTTCGTCGCAAATTAATATACACATTAATATTTTATTGCTATCATCACATTGAGTGTTTCTTCTATTTCATAATGTCATGTTGAGTATTTTTCTTAATTCATAATAATAGCTATTTTATTAAATTACACTTATTATTCATAAACTAATTACTTCCTTTCTCTCAATTGTATAGTCCATGTTGCTTTTTTAAGATGTCTCAGTTATATAATCATTGACGTCTAAAATTATATTATTTTATTTTATTTATTTACCCTTATTTAATTTTTATAAAAGTATTTACCCTTATTTAATACTTAATTAAAAGTATCAATTTTAAATTTTACTCATTAAGTAAGGGTAAATAAGGAATGCGAATTGCAAAACATATATTTCTAATACAAATCTTAATCCACTTGAGCTAGCAAAGTTGACTATATAATTGGGATGGGGGAAGTATATATTTTGTAACATCCTGCAAAATCTTATAAATAAATTATGCAATATAATCATCATGTTGATAATAATGAAAGAGTTTTTTTTTTTTTTTTTTTTGCATTTTCATTAATTGAAAGGTTATAAGATCATGACAAAGCGATCAAATTGACCCTCATCAATGGTAAAATTACAAGACTTGGCACTCAAATGAACACCAAAGAAAAGAATGTTACAATCTAATTGTATCGAATTACAAAATTGAAAGTTGCTACTCAATTGAATGACAAAAATTGAAACGTAACAATATAATCGTATCTGAAGTATTGCAAGTGTAACATCCCGTGAAATTCCTCTATTTTTAATAGTGATATCTTCAGAATAATAATTGGTTTTGATATTCAACTATAAGTAATCGATGAATAAATCTTATAATTGGATGACTAGTCGAGACATTTTTGTTTAGTTGATGATTACTCGAATGTATGTCAATTACCCCATCAGTTACAGAAAATTTGTTAAAAGAAGGATTAAGTTTAATCGGGTAATAAATTTTGAGACGGAAAGGATGCTTAAGGTAAATATATGATGTCTCACTAGTATAGTCGGAAATACAAGGACTTAATTATCGAGTTTAATTGGCAAAAGGGTTACTAAGAGTTAAAGGGAAAGATCTCATACACTTGGATCCAATAAGTTTTTCCTACATGAATTGAATCCACAACCCACACTTGGCACATTGATTTACTAAGAAGCATTCATATCCCTCCAATTTAACTCATTGCTATGGGACAAGTGGGAGTCTTTGTATTGGTGGAACTCAAAAACCTTTAGAAAACAAGAAGCAAAATTCGTTCATAAATTGTGCATGGTTTTAAAAACTCACAAAAGACCTTCAAAAGCTCTTTTTTATCTCTCCAAACAAGGCTTAGTTCATATACATATAGAACCACATTCTAAAGGCTATTTTGCTTAGATATACTAAGGAATTGAAGGTGTTTTGCCATTCATTAACAAGTCTCAACTTCAAAGGTACAAGAAGACAATGTGAGTAATCCATTACTTTGGTTTATTTGCATGCATAAGTTCAAGAAAAGATATGTATTTTGGTTATTGCTAAAATGATTTTTTGCATAAGAAATGCTAGAATCCCTCTACCCATTTTGTATTATTTGCTTTGATTTGATCCATGTTAATTGTTATGAATTATTGAAAGTTTGGAAATCCGGTAAAAGCTAACCAGAAATTGTTATGAATCTATTGTGTTGTCATTACCATATTGGTATTTGAAAGGCAACGAGGCGCCATGGGCAGTAGGAACTTCTAGTATTTGGGGCCCTATAATGTATTCAAAAAGGTTTGTGCATCTTAATGTTCTTAAGATTGTAGCATGAAATGATTTTTATAAACCTTTGGTAAACTAGAAATAATGTATTACTCACGGGGTATTTTATACTCACCTCGTATGTATTTACTCTTTTATAAATGATCCACCGAAAGATCGTTAAAAGAAAGGCCGAAGGATGGATGTTGTCACACGACGCGAGCCAAGTTATGCATGTGATAGAGATAGATCTTTGGGCTTATTATAAGGATGATCCCATATTTGTAATATATTTGGGAACCTCATATGAGTTTGAGATATTTTGTGCCTTTTTCCTCAATCTTTTGCACCATGACAAGATTATGAGAGA
This sequence comes from Nyctanthes arbor-tristis, assembly GCA_963692815.1. Lineage (NCBI taxonomy): Eukaryota > Viridiplantae > Streptophyta > Magnoliopsida > Lamiales > Oleaceae > Nyctanthes > Nyctanthes arbor-tristis. The sequence goes on from CAVNYN010253557.1 coordinate 7,008, forward strand.
TAGACTAATGTTTCTTATTTAATTAAGTATGTGTATGGACCAATATAACTAAATAAAACTTGGCTTTTAGGGAAAGTTTTGATACAAGATTGGGAATCCTATTTTCACATGTGAGGATTTCCCAAGTTTGTGTTCGGTTTTAATATATATATATATATATATATATCTAAAGTGACTTTTATTTATCGTGTGTCATGTTTTTTATACAAATACTACAACTTTAAACTAATTAAAGACGACAAACAACACTACTTCACCTAAGGAATGAAAGTGAATTGATTGACAAATCGTACCCCTCGATTTTGACAAAAGTTGTAACAAGAAATTTATAACGCTTCCGACATATTTAGTAACATAACTTCAACCCATGCTTTTATATTGAGGGGTTTGACAACAAGAATATTATGTATATAAATGCTAAGAACTAGAACATGATTATTGACAACATGATTGATACTTGAACAATGAATTGGAATTAGAATGTGGTCATTAAGAATGTATTGATATTGATTGGATAGCCACATGAATTTGTTATTAATAATGTAAACACTATATTGACAATGATCGAATAACCATTCGAAATGTCACAAAAGTTTAAAGAATTGTGTCTCAAGGACATCTAGAAGTAAAATAATGTGGTTATTAGTTAATATTTTGGAAATTAATAATCTAATTGTAAAACCCTAGTAAATGAAAGGACTCAAGCTATGAAAATAAAAAATTTATGACTTAATCATAAGATAGCCCAAAGTATAAAGACTGCTCGAGCAATTTTTCATCAAGTGTACTGCATCACAATGAGACACGTGTCGTGTATTGATTGGTAGATTTTAAAGATTAATTAAAAATAACTAAACCTAGATATTTTTCACAACTATAAATAGGGGGAAGAGGGATGTAGATATCTCAAACTCCCAACCTCCCAACCGATCATCCCCCTTCCTAACCCTCTCCATATCACTACATCCATATATATACACACACACCAATTGTCTCACCTCTTGATAAATACCAAGCGCTTTAAATGTATAAAAGGGGAAAAATTAGTCCAAAAATAATAAGAGGAGAAGAACAACCCCTACAAGCTTCCAAACCTTTAGTTTTACATTTGGATCTTCCGATCTCTTTATATATATATATAGAAGAAATCGAACTTGAAATACCACTTTGATCAAGGAAAATAAAGGTTTTAGGGGCAATTATTAACAACTCAAAAAATCTTTGGAAAATCAAGTTAAAGAGGTGAGTAATTAATACTTTGATTCCGTTTTTGCATTCATGACATTTTGATACGATAAGCATAACATTAATTGAAGGATTCCATGAAACAAATATGGATTTAATGCATTGAAAAAAAAGATTGATTTATTGAGATCGGAAGATCACTAGTTGATCTACCCGTCTTATATTGAATTACCTTGAATTGTTTCTTACACTATGACCTATTCAATGATCCCAGGATAGAGAAGATTGGTGTGGTGTTTGCCTTGAATTAGAACTTTAGTAAGGGTCAATCCGGGTTCATTGTGCATCCACTTAATCGAATATGGCCATGATTAGATTGATATGACTCTTGGGCGCACCACGAGTAGTAGTTTAACTAGTGATATGACCCTCTTGTTCAATGAAAAGCTTTGTTGATTAAATGGTCTTCTTGGAAATAAATCTTTAAATTGAAGGGTGAATTAAAGGGTTTTGTTAGTCACTGAGTATTTCACACTCACTCCATTTTTTTTTACAATTTTTTTCTACAAATTTTGTGGATGACTGAAGATATGACATTTGAAAAGTAGGGCAAGCTAGGTGTTGGAACATATTTGCGAACGGGAGTAGAGTTGTGTATGTAGAGACAACATGTCTTTAAAATAACTACGAAAGCAATTATGAATTTAATACATTTTGTGTTAATAAATATGTCCACTTCTACAAATGTATTTCTCTCAACTGAAACTTACTTTTTAATATGATAGTTTTCTAATAACTTGTCTTGGTTAAATTAATTTTGTTTGCTTTGAAATATATCTATTAATATAACTTTTTGTGTTCTTTTTTATTTTATTAAAAAATCGAGTTGCAATGATTCTTTAAAATATATCAACTTGTTAGTTTAAGTAATTAGCCTTATCAAATCAAAAGCTATTTGTTTGCCTTGTACGTCCCGTCTCCCTATTTGTGTTGAAGCTTCCACTACATATTTTCTATGTAATGTTTAATGTATACAGATATATCACTTTTAGTATGTCATTTATTGATATTAATTTATAATAATAATACCTGTTCATTTTTTTATTTTGGATAATAATTGATCATCGAAGTTTAAATTTTCTACGTCATAAAACATAAATCGTTTCGTTTCAAAGAAAAAAACATAAATCGTTTATGTATTGTTTTAATTGGCCAAAATTAATATTTTATCGGAAGAGCGTCGTGTTGAGTGTTTATCTTCATTCATAATAATTATTTTATTAAAATTATCTACATGATAAAAACTAAATGATTTATTTTGTTTTTATGTATTATTTTAATTGCTCAAAATAAATACTTGATCATTATTAGCATGTTTAGTATTTTCCTACGTCCATAATAATTTTTGATCATATATCAGTTATACTATGTTGATTATTTATATTGATTTAAAATTCCTATTGGTTTAAATTACAATCTAATTAATATTGATCAATTACGTTTAAATTACATACATCATAAGACTTAAATGCTTCAACACTATTTATTATGTATGTATTGATTTTACTGTACAATAATTATAATATAAGTCACATTGGGGACTCAATTGATTTTACACATGGATAGTTTTATGTTGAAGTATTTAGGTTTACGAGTTAAGATGGATTGAAGATTATTATATGTGATAAAGAAGGTCGTGGTACAAATTCAATTGTGAGTGTTGTAGACAAGGAGGTTTTCGGAAATTTTTAATTATCCTTTTTTTCTTTGTCTTAATAAGGTGAGTAGTTTACTCCTCTCAGGGATAATTTCTTTATGTTTGTCTTATACATACATCTATTATTAGTTCATATAAATTTTAGTTAATCATCTATTAGTGTTGTGGTTATTTATTATTCGTTAATTAATAATTAAAAATCAAACAAAGTAAACCACTTGACAATGCAACTTATGGATAGTGTAGAGTTATATATGAATTATTAATCTTATTATAGTGATTTTTTATTCTTCTTATTTTGAAGCTTTGACTAATGAACGTTTCATATTTTTATGCTTTTAGGAACAAGGGTGGAACTACAGGGATGCACGGGTATGCACTTGCATACCCACCTTTCCCAGTTTTTTTTTTTAATTAATTTCTGTAAAGGGTTGGAATTTTTCATACATCCACCATTATTGGTGCAGTGGTTTAAACGAAAGGGGAGGACTGGAGGAAGCAGACAAGAGGTTAATATCACGTATTTCAATAAAACTCTTTTCAGCATTACTTTATTGACTAGTCAGATTTCACACTACTCACCACACGTCCTTCTCCACTCTGTCCTTTATGTCTTGTCCTTTATCAACTGAATATGTTTTCTAAAAGGCTTAATTTCGCAAATCGTCGCCAACCTTATGTTAAGAACCGATTTTGTCCCCAATTTTTTTAAAGTACACTACAGCTCCTAACCTTTAAAAAATACACATAAATCTTCCATATTATCACTATTTCGCCAAATTTTTATAAAAAAAGACGATTATACCCCTTATAAACATTTTAAACTTTCTTTTAAAATATTTAAAAATAATAAAAAACTAAAAAAACCCACCCCACCCCACATCTCCCTTGCCGCCGGAATGATTCATTACGGCGGTCATAAAAGGGGTGAATCCCCCCATTTCCGCCAGAAATGGCAGCCATTTCCGGCTGAAATGAGGGGGATTCCTCCCCCCAATTTGCTGCCATTTCGGGCAGCAAAATGTTGCCGGAAATGGCAGCCAATTCCGACAGAAATGGGGGGTGAATCCCCCCATTTTACTGCCAGAAATGGCAGCCACTTTCCGACTTCACCCCCCATTTTGACGCCATTTTTGGTAGCAAAATGCTGCAGGAAATGGCAGCCATTTGGCTGCCATTTCCGGCAGAAATGGGGGGATTTCCCTCCCCCTCAATTTTGCTGCCATTTCTGGCAGCAAAATGATGCCGGAAATGGTAGCCAAATGGCTGCCAATTTCGACATAAATAGGGGGTGAATCCCCCCACTTTGCTGCCATTTCTGACAGTAAAATACTGCAGAAATGGGGGGTGAATCCCCTCCACTTTGCTGCCGGAAATGGCAGCCATTTGGTTGCCATTTCCGGCAGAAATAGGGGGGTGAATCCCCCTTTTTTTGGCCGCCGGAATGAACCATTTCAGCGGCCGGAGCCGGCAGTACTGAGACGTGGGGTGGGGTGGGGTAGGGTGCGTGGGGTGAGTTTTTTTTAGTTTTTTATTATTTTTAAACATTTTAAAAAAAAAGTTTAAAATGTTTATAGGGGGTATAATCGTTTTTTTTATAAAAATTTGGCGGAATAGTAGCAATAGGGATGATTTGTGTGCATTTTTGAAAGGTTGGGGGCTGTGGTGTGTCTTAAAAAAGGTTGGGGGCGAAACCGATTCTTAACGTAAAGGTTGGGGACGATTTGCGAAATTAACCCTTTCCAAAATTTACCTACTATTTTAAAAATTTTAAATACATAAAAATTGTACAGCCATTTTTTTTATTAAGAAAATTAATTATTGTCAAATATTACTTTGAACAATTATTTAATTAGCTATATTAATAATGATATTTTTGGCACTATTAAATATTAATAATGTTGTAATTTTATGATGTTATAAAAGTGCGAAGTAAAGTATGACACAATTGTAATAATATACCATAATTTTTTAAAGTACCGGCTTGTTGTTTAAAAAATTTCTTCTGCAATATAGGAACTGTTAAAGGGTTTTGATTTTTTTTTTGAATCAAAAAATTTAATGATCATTACTAGAATCGTCACCCTTTACATCATGATTCAAAACTGAAAGCAACCAAGGTGCTGGATGATAGAGAATACAAGGATCGATATAATTTCTAGCATGCCTGGCCAAAGTGTGTGTCATGTTAGCTCTTTTACTAACGTTGTTGAACTTTGAAATCCGATGCTCGATGCAAAAGCTCCTTATAAGCTTGGAGAATAAGTCCAACCTCCATATTGTTCTCTTCTCTTGCCAACGCATCAACCACACTTTTAGAATCCGTCTCGAGGATAATTTGTGCATACCCCAGTTTCACGACGCTCTTCCGATCTCCACTGCGTATGAAAATATATATCCTGGGAATTTCAACAAATATATTTCAATGTAGTTTTTGTAGTCGACATACTAACCATGTTTACCTTGAGATTTTTATATTTCAAGTATTGCGTAGGGTTGTTTATGTATATGTATACTGGTGTAAATTCAAATTTCTTAATTAATATCTTTTTATGTTTTACGGTGATTTTACCGAAAGTTCCGTTTTTAGTTTGTTATCCCGTGCAACGCGCGGGTGTATTACTAGTTTAAAATAAAAAAGTAAAGTTGATTGATCAAATAAGTAAAGTTGATTGATCAAATAAGTATTAACATCTCTATCATCCTGTCATACTTCTTAGCTGAGGCACAAAATGGGTAAAAATGATCTAGTGCTATATCTTTATGGCACGATATAGTGGTATGTAATTTGTGGAGTCTTTCTATAAAACTAAATAAGAGCTTGACGTTTATTTGGTACGAAGCACGCCATATAATTATAATTTTTCATATGACGTGTCTCAATATTCGCTATATAATCATATGTGTTGTAGCATGCTAGATCGAGATTGGACATGTCAAAAACCAGTGGAGGAAATTGAAAT
>CAVNYN010253558.1:0-11715 GCA_963692815.1 Nyctanthes arbor-tristis
TTATCCAGTGAACAGTATATGTTTTATCTCACACCATCAGATTGTTTTCTGAATTAGTTCCAGTATTAGCCAATTCCTGATTTTTCTAATTGACATGGTCATGACGGTTTAGTTCTTTAAATACTGATTAAAAAGTTTGTAGATGGTGTATGTTATAGAAAATTAGATATCATTACTGCATATTAAAAAAAAGGCAATAATTCACATGTGCATTTTGTAAAAAACTGTTGGTGTTCACTCATAGACAATTTTTTTACAGATATTTCGAGAGTTATAAATTGAAAATATATGAAAATTATGATCTGTATTAAAAATGGCCTATCAATAAATTATTCTACAAATGTTGTAATACATGTATTATCGTTTATCATTTATTCTAGCTATGTTTATCGAAAGTAACAATTCCTCCCATGCATTAATACACTGGCAGCCTAATACAAGCTCCAACAATTTTCTTCAAGTTTTTCTTATGTTTTTTTTGTGTAGACTATTTTTTATCTTCATTAATGAAAGATATCAAGTTACCAGTACCCATATTTTTTTCTTTACACACACATAAACAATCAAGTATCATAGTTTTAAATCTTTTTTATAAAATCATGTTGAATCTTCTTGAATTGCTTATATCATCTGATATTATCATCCCATGCAACGAACATGTGAAATAACTGGTCAGTTATAATATAATTATACCAATATATATATATATATATATATTTATATGCCAATTATGAAAAAAGGACTCACAAATGAAAACCAAAAGTGGTTGAGAAAAAAAAATACGAAAATCATGAATTGTCTTAAATTTCAATATATATATATATATTGTTTTCAATCGATGAGGCCATATATGACTGTTTACACACCATGATTTAAAAAGATTTATTCACTAGAGTTGAGGTTACGTATTTAATTAATCGAACATGTCGTTTTCAACAAATCAGTTGCAATATCTTGCTCAAGCATGAACTCTATAGATTATTATATATATTATTATTTCAAAATCTGTTGGCATCTACAGTGTGTCACCTATTTTCCTTATCTTTGGATAATGTCCATCTCAAGAAAGAGAATGAATGAAAGAATTTATCCCATGTTGTCAGGCGATAGGACCAATCAGAACTACCTGGTCATCTAGAAAAGGAAAAGGAGGCACATAAAATGCTTGAGTCCCTGTGTCCCCCACCGGGAACTGGATCTTTGATCATTCCGACCCTTACTAGGACAATTTTGTCTGATCTCAAAACCCCTTAAGAAGGCACAAAATGGTCCCATTTGAGATCGGACTATTTTGGCAGAACTAGAGATATGACCGATTAGAAGCTGGTGTTCAGACCAGATGTCTATCTCTCTTTACAGTCGACGTAAGAGCTTGTGGATTGGAACAGAAGGCCCTATAATGAAATGAAGGATAATATTCCCTCCAAGACACCGCTAGAAGGCTAATCAGGAACTAAGTCCTGATCCCTGATCCCTATGTTACGATCTTGAAGACGAGAGGCAACGACCAGGTGTACGGGGGATAGAAGAAACGGTTGACAGCTAATGACAATTATTAAGACAAAACTAAATGTACTTTGTACTTTCATATGTACTAACCAAGTTCTTGTCCGAACAAGTAGAATAAAATCCCTTTAACACCCTGAGGCCTACCTATAAATAGGAGCCTTAGGTTACAGAGAGAATTATTGCAATATCTCAATTGCTCCCAAACTCATGTCCTGATCAAACTCCTCCCGTTCACACGTTCACGTCAGACCTCACTCTACAAGAAATCATGATCTTACCTTACCATCCCACCACACTTTTATTGCCGACTTAGGTCCACGTCAAAACCCATTGTCAACAATTGTTGTTAGAAGGAGGGCCTCGCTTGTGACGAGTTAGGCCCATACCAGCATCTAAACCATCATCCAATTTATTTCAATTTGAAAAAATGGTCAGGAATCAAGCAACCGCGAGTAACCAAGCCGAGGGCCATACTATCCCCTCGGAACCACTAAGAGGGGTTGGCATGGGAAATTTGAATGAGGGGTTGGCATGGGAAATTTGAATGCACCTGTCAACTGGAAGCTTAGAGCTACTCAGGCACACGTTGAGTTCCTTTAGAGGGAGCTTGAACACTTGAAGCAACAGCCACTCCCACCTCCAGCTCAATATCCTAGTTGCCATGAGGATGAGGCTGAGCCTAATACCAATGACTGAAGCAAGACAAGAAATTTAGCATTGCATAAGTGTAGACCTAAGAGCGCTGACAAAGTCATAACTCATTTCTTTCTTGAAAAGTAATAATCTGGATGTTTTTACATGATCACAAGAAGATATAGAAAGGATATCAGCAGAGCTAGTTTGCCAAAAACTTAACCGATCTCTGAAAATAAAACAAAAATGGCAAACAAAGAGATGAGAAATTAGCAAAAGAAGTAGTGAAACTTCTGAGAAATAGATTAGTCAGGAAAGAATAGTATCCGGTTTGCGTGGCTAATCCGGCTTTAGTGAGGAAGAGTAACGTGACTTGGTGTTTGTAAACTTACTTTATTGACCTAAACCAGGCTTCTCCAAGCTCATAGATTCGAATTTCCTATGACGAGTAGTAAGGCAGAATGTGAAGCACTACTAGACGTATTAGAAATGGCCAGGTCCATCGTAATGACTCGATTGCGAATCAAACAGTGATCCAGAGGTAGTCGAGAACCAAATCAACAGAGCCTATGGAACAAAAGAGCCACAGTTGAGAAAGTATTGTGAGAAGGTCAGAATTGAAACAAAGAATTACATAAAGTCTGAGATCCAGTAAGTTTACAGATCAACAAACTAGAATAAAAAATAGAGAGCACTCCACTCTGAATCAACCCGAACAAGCCCTCGGTACTATGGAAAGATCTCTTAGTTGAAAAGAAGAAATTATCCCATTATTGAAAAATGAGGTACTACCATGGCAAGATCAAGATCCAGAAATTTGAATACGTGATCTAGTTCTCAAAATGTATTTCCCACACCGCCAGTACCACAAAATCCATAGAAAGGTGCGTCCAAGCTTATTGAAATATTGCCAAATAAGGCATACAAGTTAGAACATCTGAATGAGAGGGCTCTGCCATCCCATTGGAGCACGAAACATCTGAAGAAACACTATCAGTGGGATTACCAGGAATTGTATCAAATTAGGGCTAAACTTAACCCCATCAACATTACCGCTTCGAATAGGAGTTACAATAATGATTAAATTGAAGGATGTTTACAACAGAAACCTAGGAGCCCAACTGGGAACTCGATTCCCTGGGCAAAAAGGCCAACTGGGGCATTAATGCCCCAAGATCTCATTTACAAGGCTCATTGAGCCCAATCAGGGAACTCGATTCCCTAGGCAGAAAGGCCAAATAGGGCACCAATGCCCCAGGATCTCATTCACAAGGCTCGTAGGGAACTCGATTCCTAGGCAGAAAGCCCAACTGGGGCACCAATGCCCTAAGATCTCACTCAAAAGGCTCGTTGAGCCCAATTAGGGAACTCGATTCCCTAGGCAGAAAGCTCAACAAGGGCGCCAGTGCCCCAAGATCTCACTCACAAGACTCTGTTGAGCCCAATTAGGGAACTCGATTCCCTAGGTAGAAAGCCTAACTGGGGCACCAAAGCGCCAAGATCTCACTCACAAGGCTCGTTGAGCCCAATCACGTAACTCGATTCACTAGGCAGAAAGCCCAACTGGGCACCGATGCCCAAGATATCACTTACAAGGCTCGTTGAGCCCAATCAGGGAACACGCTCACTTTGATAAACTCAGCTGGGGCATCATGATCCCAAACCACACCCCAAGACTTGTAGAACCTAATTCAGTCGAAAAAAGGATCTAAAGCTCTTAGTTACCGCCTCAGAACGTTAAACTTTGAGTTCGGACAATATTGACCAAAGTCAAACTGGGGTAAATAAGGCTAAAATGTGACGACCTGAGACAGGACAAAAGTACCCAAACAGGACAAGAAAAAATTTTTGACCAGGAACAGGAAAGAGTTTTCTGATCGGCTGGTGCTCTGATCACCCTACTCAGGCACAGAGAATGCCCAAAATTGTCCAGTTAGGACAGGGCAAAAGTGTCCAATTAGGACCAGAAAAATTTTCTGACCAGGAATAGGAAAGAGTTTTCTGATCAGCTGGTACTTTGATAGGCCTATTAGACACAGAGAATGCCCAAAATTGTCCAATTAGGACCCTACTCATGCTCTTCCGATCTCCCAAAATTGTCCAATCAGGACCAGAAAAAATTTTCCACCGTGAACAGGAAAGCGTTTTCTGATCGGCTGGTACTTTGATTGGCCTATTCAGGCATAGAGAATGCTCAAAATTGTCCAATCAGGACCCTATTCAGGCCCAGAGAATGCCTAAATTTGTCCAATCAAGATAAAAAATTTTCAACTAAGAATAAGGATAAATTGTCTGATTGGCTGGTTCTCTGATCAGGTGTTTAAAAAGAAAATTAGACAATCAATGTTGGCTTTCAATGCACGAGAATACATCCTATGGGATCACAAACCTAAGTACAAATTTGTTTGAGCTTGGCCTGTGGGGGCACAGGAGATCATTCCGAACTCTGATTGGTCGGTTTTGTCTAATCTCAAAATGTCACGTAATGGAGGAATACATAAGTGTTTGAAATCGGACGAAAATTACCTATCAGAAGAACAAGAGCGCTGGCCGAATGAGGCACAAGAATACATCCTATGGGATTACAAACCCAAGTACACATTTCTTTTAGCTCAGTCAGTAAGGGAATAGGAAACTTTGATCATTCCGACCACTGATAGGTCGATTTTGTCCAATCTCAAAACGTTACATAATGGAAGAATACATAAGTGTTTGAGATCAGACGAAAATTACCTATCAGAAGAACAAGAGCACTGGCCGAACGCAACATCCATGCGAGTTAAGTGTTAAGAAAGCATGAGTTTCGGTTATGTATAGAGATAAAATCAGTTCCAAAATGCTAATAAACTGAAACCAATAAACTACAATTGAGTCAAGCATCACATGAGGGAGTTCGAGATCAAATTATTACACCAGTCAAAATGAAAGAAAAGTACCCAACCCAGGTTGGGAAGTCAAACTATCTCTTGATTGGCATTCACTGGACTAAGTTCTGCCACTGCTCTGGTCGGGTCTCCTGATATGCCCCCTTTGGCCTCATTGGATAAGTGAATAGCTGGAGTCTCTGGCTCTTTCACTGGCATCGGGTAATCCTGGGCAAAATCGGGGTTGTCAACTATAATCCCCAGGTCATCTTACTTCTTGTTGGCAAAGTTGAGCTCATGATCCACTTTTAGTTTCTCGTAATGTAAGATCGGAGTTCAGAAATTTCTCTTTCACCTTCTCAATGATATACTCTTGGCTCAGAATGAAGAGTCAAGCTGATCAGCCTCATAAAGTTTAGAATCACGAAAAGCTCTAGCTTGAGTTACATAGTTTGCTTGCGCTTCCTCCTTCGCTCTCTCTAATTCCCCTTCGAGGTTGTGAACCATAGATTTGAATTTCTTCTCCAAGACCCGGATATTGGATATGTGATTTTGAAGATCCATGAGTCGACCAGACCGCTCATGCTCCAGTTCCCCCTCGGCCTAAGCAAGCTTATCCTTCAAAACATTTAGTTCGGCTTTGTTATGATCAGCCTCCTCCTGGAGATGATCTTGAGAAGCCGTGAGCTCTTTTGCCTTAAATCAAGAGTGACTCAGCACAGTTACCAATTAAGCAGCCAAGGAGGAGGCCGAACAAACAGAATCCATAACATCCATCTTTGAGAACTTGCCTTCGTCTTTCTTAGCCCAGCTTCTCATCAAATTATCATAGGAGTTTCTGATGCTAGTGGGGTCCTTCTTCAGTGCTTCAGAGCTAGGTGTATAAACGGACCTATCATCTCAATATATCCTAGGAAGTCTATCCTTCAACTTCACAATATCAGAAGCTCGACTCTGGTGGATCGAAAGGTAGAACCTGCTCTGATCACCACTTTTGCCAGAGGAAATAGAAGTCTGGTCTCTGTTAGGCTGTGTGGAGCTCAGGGGAATCAGCTTGTCCTTCTTGGATTGAGTTGCAGCAGGTGGATCTGCGGGCCTTTTCTTGGGAACTTCTGAAGGTGGCGTGACACTAGTTCCTTTGGGAAGTGACTTTCCAGCTATGGTCGGCCTGTGACTTCCTCGGCTTTACTTTGCCTTAAGTGCTGCAGCTGCCTCCATTTCCTCGTCAGACACTTCCTGATTGGTTTCTTTCTTCCTCTTAGGTGGTCGGTATTAGATGTCATCATCTAGAAATACATAAGTAAATACATATAGGGATTAGGTTAATGGTTACAAAGTCTTCCTAAGTCAATTGAAATTAGTAGTATTGGAGTTTAGAAGGAATTGTAGACCTGGCTTTCTTCTATAAGCTGGAGGATGGAGGCTCAGGTCTGCAAAAGTTGTGAGACCCGCTTTCCAAAGATTCGAATACGTTAAGACGGACTTGTAATCAGTACTACCTGGAAAGTCATCACTCAAAAGCTTGTTGAACTGAATAAGGGCTTCATCTATTCGGTAATCCTTGATGTTTCCTGCGGTAAATAATGAGGTCAAAAAATTAAATGACTTAGGATTAAAAAAAAGTCAAGCAAAGACAACTCACTATATATGATAAATTTGCCAGGAACAGCAGAATCATCTATCTCAGCCCTTGGAGTGGACCTCCATTCCTCCTTTGACCCAGAACCAATCACGTTTCCAATTCTTCATTGAACCCGGAAGGCAAGAAGGGGGTTGGTTAGATTGGGACAGATGGTGCAATAATAAACCTCGTGATCAGCCATTCGGAAGTGAATAAATGTTCTGACAGATAGCATGGGTTCTCCGAGATCTTGCCAAAGGATAATAAAGGCCAAGATCATTCTCCAACCATTAGGAACAATTTGTATTGGCGCCATCTCCCAATAACGAAGGTAATCTATTGCCAGCCTAGGTAGAGGAAATTTCAACCTAGCATCTAAGATTCCCTTGTTACAAGCCATGTAACCTGGTAGGGGGCGATGAGCTTCTTCCCCTGATTGAGGAAAAACGAATAGGACATTGGTGAGGATCCCAAATAATTGGTGCCATTCTTCTAGTTGGGATTGCTTGACGCGAGACCAGAGGCCATTAGTGGCCCACCAGACGCTGCCTAATCCATCATCAGCCACAGAAGTGGATGGCACTTCAGATTGGAGGTCCGAGGGATCATGGATGGCATGAAGTGGAACGGCCTCGAATGGAACTTCTCATTGGAGAACTACTTCAGAACCTGGGCATGTACTAAATCCCAAACCGTCTCCCTGAACCTTATATTTGCAGCTGCCAGCTTCCATATTTCTTTCCTCGACATACTCCCCCTATTTAAAATCAGCTCCAAGATCGGTCTTTTTCTCCTCTTCCGCGGCTATGTGGTCCATACCCGATGTGAACCCCTAGACTGTCACGCTCTCCGTCTCCTCATCCTCAGCCGTGGATGAGTTCCCATGACTCGATGTGAACTCCTGATCAGCCACATCCTCCGTTCCCTCCTCTTCGGTCTCGGATGAACTCCAATAACCCAATGTAAATACCTGTTTAGTTGCCCCCCTCGACTTCTCCATCTCGACTGAAGTCGCGCTTTCATCACCTGATCCGAGTTCTTGGTTAGTTTCCTGAGTAGAGCTCGATGATCGAGCAAAAGAATCTAACATAGCGCCCTTGATCTGTCCACTTTCTTCTAATCCCTTTTTGGAATCTCGTTCCAAGTCTGGTTGGGAATACTTGATTCTTATTTTGGGCATCTTAGGGTTGAGGTCTTGAAGAGAAAGGAAGAAGTTAAAGCATAAGGAAAAGAAATTTACCTAGCTAATGGCTGAACACGTCTCCTGTTCCACCGGAGCAATCTGGAATCCTGGTCGGTTGATAGAGAAATTTTTGTAGATGGAGAGAATGAAGAAAGAAAGTAAAGAATGAAAAAGCCCCTATATATATATAAGACGGAAACACAGAATTCAAAAGCACACTAACAGAACTGACAAAAATAACATCAGTTGTGTCTGAACGCCGCCATTTCAAACTTCTACAGCCAAACCGACCAATGGAAAAATGCTACATGATGTTCATGATAAAAAGTCAACTGTTCACTATCAAAGAGTTTGAAATCCAATCACAACACGTGAAATAAAGGCCAACTTTGACAAGACATCGTTTGCCTCAGATGAACCCAACTCGACACGATTAAACTCAAACGATGGGTGCAATTGTTGCCATCAAGGTGCCATGTCAAAGCTTCTGTCAGGCTATAGGACCAACCAAAACTACGTGGTCATGTAGAAAAAGAAAGAGCCATAGAAAACGCTTGAGTCCCTGTGTCCAAAACCAGGAACTGGATCTCTGATCATTCCGACCCTTAATAGGACAATTTTGTCCGATCTCAAAACCCCTTAAAAAGGCACAAAATGGTCCCATTTGAGATCGGACTATTTTGGCCGAACTGGACATATGGCTGATCAGAAGCTGGTGTTCAGACCAGATGTCTGTCTCTCTTTACAGTCGACGTAAGAGCTTGTGGATCGGAACAGAAGGCCCTATAATGAGATGAAGGTCATATTCCCTCCAGGACACCGCTAGAAGACTAATCAAGAACTGAAGTCCTAATGCCTGATCCTTGTGTTACGATCTTCAGGACGAGAGGCAATGACCAGGTGCACGGGGGATAGAAGAAATGGTAGACAGTTAATGACAGTTATTAAGATAAAAGTAAATGTACTTTGTACTTTCATATGTACTAACCAAGTTCATATCTGAATAGGTAGAATAAAATCCTTTTAACACCCTAGGCCTGCCTATAAATAGAACCTTGGTTTACCAAAAGGAGGAGGCATTTTTGACTAAAATATAGAATGTAGAGAGGGAATTATTGCATTATCTCAATTGCTCCCAAACTCGTGTCCTGATCAAACTCCTCCTATTCACACGTTCACATCAGACCTCACTCTGACAAGAAATCTTGATCTTACCTCACTATCCCATCACACTTTTATTACTGACTTTGTTCCACGTCAAAACCCAGTGTTAACAGATCGCTTGAACTCCAACTAGTTACCCAATAAAATTGGCATTCTCCTCAATCACACTCCTATTTTTCTTGCATGCACTCATATTTTTCTAGCATGCATATTTAGACAAAAAATTTGTTGAATTATATATTTAAACCTCGCCAAGGCTTGACCATTGGAATTAGTGTACGATTAAACTAAGCGCCCTAAAATCAATAAAACAATCAATTAAAAAACAAAGAAAGAAGAATAAAAAAGAGACAAAATGATTTACTATAAAGTAATAGCTTGTACATCTCCCTTATTTTACATATGGATGGATTATTGTTATACTATCAGTATTGGTTGATTAATGGGGGTACTTGAAGCCTGAATGCTACAACAGCCAAAAATCAGTGAAACTAAAAAGCATGAAGAAAAATATCATAACTTCTCTTTCCTCTACGCGAGTTGCTATAGTTGCTATAGCACCACAAATGCACCCAAATGCTAGTACTCTCTCTCTCTCTCTCACACACTTTGCATGTGTGTGTATTGCATTGAAATAAAGCTTAACTAATGTTTCTCATAAGTAAACATCATCTCTACTAATGAATTTCCATATAAAAGAGATCAGACCTAAATATCACATTTAGTTAAGAGTTCTAAGTTATCCATATGTAATTTTTAAGGCTATGGAAGCAAGTGCAAGTAAGCAATCCATTTGACTGAATATAATCCACTACACTAAAAATGAAAAACTCAATCTTTAAACCATGTTGTTTTCTCATATAATAATGCTATCAAGCTCCACCATTTTATTGAGTATATCACCTGCCAAAACTCTATGAAGTATCAAATGTCGCAAAAAATAGAATATTCACCACTTCAATAAGACTGGCTTCTTCACCAAGTCGTTGTCCTTAAATTTTACCTTATAATATGGTAAAAAGCACAGATGTGGAATCAATATGTTTCCTCTCTTTTGTGATAACACTACTATAGAATTTGAAATAGAAAACCACGCTACACATCGGTTCTTGTAATAAATGAAGCCTATACAAGACGCAGTGGCAATTTCGAAATTAAACATTGTAGCCATCTAGTCGTAAAGGGCCAAAAGTCAACAACGGTCAACGGTTGTGAGCTTTTGGAAGCCGCCTCTAAGAGGTTCATCCGATTTAAAAGCCTAACGACCAAAAGGCCTAAAGAGCCTATTTTAGCAACCTCTAAGGCAAGTCTCCACTCCTATGTTCTTGCGGGTCAGGATGTCCAGGCGCTACGCTAACGAGCTCACAGTACCCCAACTCAACTTGCAACCTGACGAGCACGCTAGCTAAGCACATACTAGGGAACCCACGTGAGGGACCTTATCGCTTAATGCTTATGGGACTTTAGCATTGAATGCAAGATGATGGCCACTAGTCCCACACATGACTTAAGTAGTCATTAGTCAAAAAGTAGAGGTCAAATCTCAGCTGACATGATGCATAGGTCATTCATGTGGGCCATGTATTAAATGCATGTAATTATTACCCCCATGCAATTGGCAAAGGGGGTATTATAAATAGAGGCAAATGAAACCGAAAAAGGAGAGGCCTAAAGCAAATCTCATTCTTCTTGTCTTTGGCACATTTACTCTCTTCCATTTATTGCAAACATTCCTTGCCTTTACACATTAACTATACAAACTGATTCGAACAGAAATTTCTCGCGAATACAAATCTTG
This sequence comes from Nyctanthes arbor-tristis, assembly GCA_963692815.1. Classification (NCBI taxonomy): domain Eukaryota; kingdom Viridiplantae; phylum Streptophyta; class Magnoliopsida; order Lamiales; family Oleaceae; genus Nyctanthes; species Nyctanthes arbor-tristis. Next base: position 10,773 of record CAVNYN010253558.1, read on the forward strand.
TTTGTTGAGTCAAAGGCTAAATTTGATATCAACAAATTAGCGCTGTCTGTGGGAAGGCCCACTGAAAGCCGTGTAAAAAAATTTCATCGAAAGGTCTAGTAATTGCTTCCCGGGCTTCGAAGGAACTGAGGCACGACCAATGCCGGTCCCTCACGGCCACTGGTAACTACAGAAACTAAAGCCCTCAGTCAGCAAGTAAAAGCCCTTGCCGAGGAAGTGTAGCAGCTGCAACAACGTAACCCGCCAACTTCCCAACAACACGAGTCCCAAACGTGTGCTCTTCCGATCTCAGCGTTTTCACAAGGTTGGGCCCCCAGCCCAGACAAGGGCACGGAAGGCAGAAGTTGCCCTCACAAGCACAGATAAAGGAGAAAGAGCATGACGTTCGCTCGTCATTGCCAACGCACGATAAGCTCACCCCCGAAAATTCTCTGAGGTCACCAACCAGCCTCTCAACAGATCTACAAGCTGGGTCGATTGAGAAAACGGCTGAATGACCTCGAACAAAAAAATTTGGGGTAAAAGAAGTATCCAGCCAGAGGAAGGATAAGAAACCTTCCACCATTCCTTAGCCGATTACAGTCCTTAGCGTTTCTACAAAATACATCTTTGACCTTATAAAGGGAAACCCGATCTTGGTTGAGGGAAAACCCATAAGAAGGGGGTGGAAAATGCGGATCAATCAAAATACTATAGGTACCACAGGGCCGTGGGACACGCACAAACGATTGCAGGCACCTAAGATGGGAGATTGAATGGTTAACTGGACAGGGATACTTAGGTGACTTCATACAGATTAGCAAGGGTTGCAATGACAAGCTCATCCCCTTGCAGACCTCTAAACCCGGCCTCCTAAGAACTGACCTCCCGCTGAGATCCGCATGCTCAATATCAGATACCTTGGAGCAGATTGTTCTAGGAGACAGAGGCGAGGTCTCGTGCG
>CAVNYN010253560.1:0-13639 GCA_963692815.1 Nyctanthes arbor-tristis
TTTTGTGCTATTTGAAGTACATGACTAGCAACTACTCATAAAATAATTTGTTAAAAGATACACGGCCTATTCTCTCTTTAGTAGACAAGTAAATAGACCTATGTAGTTTTCTAATGGTTATTTGATAGAATGATTCTAGGAGGTAGACAGCTTTTCACATTATTTGAAGTACAAGACGTGTAACTATCTACGGAATGATTCCTTAAAAGAGATGGATACCCATTCTTTCATTAATGGACAAGTAAATAGCCCTGTGTATGGATAGAAGAGTGCAACCGAAGAATTGTCAGCCTTAGATAGTTTTTCTAGCTATTTAAGGTCCAAGACGTGTAACTATCCCTAAAATAATGCTTTAAAAGAGATATCGCCCGGTTCTATCTTTAAAGGACAAGTAAATAGCCTTGTATAAGTTTCTAATGGTTTGAAGAGTATAACCGAATGATTTACGGACTTAGATAAATTTTTCTCGCAGATCTGGAGTATAAGACTCGTAATTATTTACAGAATCATTCGTTAAAAGAGATATGACCCGCTTCTTTTCTTAATGGACAAGTAAATAGCCCCGTGTAATTTTCTAATAGTTAGATGAGTTCAATGGAATCATTTGTAGAATTAGATAGGTTTTCTCGGTATTTGAAACGCATCACATGTAACTAACTATCTACGGAATGAATCCTCAAAAGAGATATAGCCACGTTCATTCCTTAACGGACAAGTAAATAGTGCCGTATAGTTTTGTATTTGTTAGATGAGTACAAGGGAATGATTCATGACCTTAGATAGTTTTTCTAGCTATTTAAAGTACAGTAAGAATAACTATCCACGAAATGATTTCTTAAAAGGGATATTGTACCGTTCTATCTTTAAATGACAAGTAAGGAGACCTATGTAGTTTTCTATTGGTTAGGTGAGTACAACGGCTAACGGAATGATTCTTGTCTGTAGATAGTCATTCTAGCTAGTTGAAGTAAAAGACATGTAACCATTAATGGAATGATTCTTTAAAAGAGATATTACACCGTTTTATCTTTAAAGGACGAGTAAATATCTTCCTCTAGTTTTCTAATGGTTGAAGTAAATAGGCTTATCTAGTATAAGATGTGTAGTACAACGGAATAGCCTCGTTATGTAAATAGCTCGCCTTGCCTAATGCAACGGAATGATTCACGGCTTTAGATAGTTTTTCTAGCTATTTGAAGTACGAGACGCATAACTATCCAGGGAATAATTCTTTAAAAGAGATATTGCCTAGTTGATGAGTACAATAGAATGATTGTCGGCCTTTGATAGTTTTTCTAGTTATTTGAAGTACAAGACGTGTAACTATCCATGGAACAATTTTTTAAAAGAGATATTTCATGGTTTCATCTTTAAACGACAAGTAAATCACCTCGTCTAGTTTTGTTATGGTCAGACAAGTACAACGGAATGATTTAAAGACTTAGATAGGCTTTCTTGCTATTTGAACTACAAGACTCATAGTTATTTACAAAATGATTCCTTAAAAAAGATATGGCCCCGTTCTTTTCTTAATGGACAAGTAAATAGTCCCGCATACTTTTTTAATGGTTAGATGAGTTCAACAGAATGATTCGCTGAGTAAAATTGATTTTCTGGCAATTTGAAGTGCAAACTATCCACGGAATGAATCCCCAAAAGAGATATGGCGCGTCGTTCATTTCTTAATGGATACGTATAGTCTCATGTAGTTTTTTAATAGTTAGATCAGTACAATGGAATGATTTGCGACATTTGATAGTTTTTCTAGCTAGCTGAAGTACAAGACGCGTAACTATCCACATAATGATTCTTTAAAAGTGATATTGCCCCGTTCTATCTTTAAAGGACAAGTAAATAGCCTCGTCTAGTTTTTTAATGGTTAGATGAGTACAAAGAAATGATTCATAGCCTTAGATAGTTTTCTAGCTATTTGAAGTACAAGACACATAACTATCTACGGAATGATTCCTTAAAAGTTATAATGCCCGTTCTATCTTTAAAGGACAAGTAAATAGCCTTAAAAGAGATCTTGTACTGTTCAATCATTAAATGACAACTAAAGAACCCTTGTAGTTTTCTAATGGTTATGAGCACTATTAAACAATTCTTGGCTTTAGATAGTCATTCTAGCTAGTTGAAGTACAAGACACGTAACTATCCATGAAATGATTCCTTAAAAGAGAGATTACACTATTTATCTTTGAAGGACAAGTAAATAGCCTCATCTAGTTTTCCAATGGTTGGATGGGTACAACGGAATGATTCATGGCCTTAGATAGTTTTTCCAACTATTTAAAGTATAAGACACGTAACTATCCACAGAATGATTCCTCAAAAGAGATGTTTCCTTGTTCTATCTTTAAATGACAAGTAAATAGCCCTGGTGTAGTTTTCTAATAGTCAAATGAGTACAATGAAATGGCTCTTAGCTATAGATAGTATTTCTAGCTACTTGGAGCACAAGACGTGTAACTATTCACGGAGTGATTCTTTAAAAGTGATATTGCCCATTCTATCTTTAAAGGACAAGTAAATAGCCTCATGCAATTTTCTAATTGTTAGACTAGTACAACATAACAATTCACAGACGTAGATAGTTTTTCTCGCTATTTGAAGTACAAGATTATATACTAATTATAAAATGATTCATTAAAAGATACATAGCCCGTTCTATCTTTAATAGATAAGTAAAAAGACCCGCATTGTTTTCTAATAGTTATTCAACTAAATGATTCATAGTGGTAGATAGCTTTTCTCGCTATTTGGAGTACAAGATGTGCAACGATCGGTGGATTGATTCCTTAAAAGAGAAAAACCTCGTTCTTTCCTTAATGGGCAAGTAAGTAGCCCCGTATAGTTTTTTAATGGTTAGATGAGTACAGCAGAATAATCATCGGCATTTGATAGTTTTTCTAGCCATTTAAAGTACAACACACGTAACTATCCATAGAGCAATTCCTTAGAAGAGATATTGCTCGGTTCCAACTTTAAAGGACAAGTAAATAGACTCATGTAGTTTTCTTATGGTCAGACAAGTACAATGAAATGATTCATAGACTTAGATAGGTTTTCTCTCTATTTGAAACACAAGACTCGTAAATATCTACAGAATGATTCCCTAAGAGAGAGATATGGCCCTGTTCTTTCCTTAATGGATAGTTAAATAGCCCTGCGTACTTTTTTAATGGTTAGATGAGTTCAACTAAATGATTTGTGGAGTTAAATAGGTTTTCTCACAATTTGAAGTACAAACTGTCCACGGTATGAATCCCTAAAGGAGATATGACCCTATTCATTACTTAATAGATAAGTGAATAGCCCATGTAGTTTTCTAATTGTTAGATGAGTACAACAGAATGATTCATGGCCTTAGATAGTTCTTCGAGCAATTTAAGGCACCATATGTGTAATTATCCATGGAATGATTCCTTAAACGATATATTGCACCATTCTATCTTTAAAGGACGAGTAAATAGACTCATCTAGTTTTCTAATGGTTGGATGAGGAAAACAGAATGATTCATGGCCTTTGATAGCTTCTCTAGCTATTTGAAGTATAAGACGTGTAACTATCCATGGAATGATTCTCTAAAAGAGATATTGCCCCATTCTATCTTTAAATGACAAGTAAATAGCTCCGTGTAGTTTTCTAATGGTCAGATGAGTACAATGAAATGACTTTTGGCCTTTGGTGGTATTTCTAGCTACTTGCAGTACAAGACGTGCAACTATCCATGGTGTGATTCTTTAAAAGAGATATTGCCCCGTTATCTCTTTAAAAGACAAGTAAATAGCCTCATGTAGTTTTCTAATGGTTAGACGAGTGCAACGGAATGATTCACAGACTTAGATAGGTTTTCTTGTTATTTGAAGAATACAACCAGCAGCTGATCATAAAATGATTTGTTAAGATACATGGCACATTCTGTCTTGAATAGATAAGTGAATAGACCCACACATTTTTCTAATGGTTGTTCTACAGAATGATTCATGGTGGTAGGCTTTTCTTGCTATTTGAAGTATAAGACGTGCACCAATCCAAGGATTAATCCCCTAAAAGATATAGGGCCCATTCTTCTATTAATGGACAAGTAAATAGACGTACTTTTTTAACAGTTAGATGAGTTCAAATGGAATGATTCGCGGAGTTAAATAGGTTTTCTCGCAATTTGAAGTACAAACTGCCTACAGAATGAATCCTTGAAAGAGATATGGCCCCGTTCATTCCTTAATAGATAAGTAAATTAGCCCTGTGTCGTTTTCTAATGGCTAGATGAGCACAACGGAATGATTCGTGACCTTTGATAGTTTTTCAAGCTATTTAAAGTACAAGACAACTATCCTTGGAATAATTCATTGAAAAAGATATTGTACCTTTCTATCTTTAAATAACCAGTAAAAAGCCCCATGTAGCTTTCTAATGATTAGATGAGTACAATGGAATGATTTTTGACCTCATATAGTTTTTCTAGCTAGCTAAAGTACAAGACGCATAACTATCCACAAAATGATTATTTAAAAGAGATATTGGCCCGATTTATCTTTAAATGATAAGTAAATAGCCTCGTCTAGTTTTTAATGGTTAGAGGGGTACAATAGAAAGATTCACGGCCTTAGATAGTTTTCAAGCTATTCGAAGTACAGGATGCGTAACTATCTAGGGAATGATTCCTTAAAAGCGATGTTGCCCATTCTATTTTTAAAAGACAAATAAATAGCGTCGTGCGATTTTCAAATGGTTAGACGAGTACAACATAATAATTCACAGACTTAGATAGGTTTTCTTGCTATTTAAAGTACAAGAGTAGCAGCTAATTATAAAATGATTCGTTAACAGATACGTGACACATTCTATCTTTAATAGACAAGTAAATAGACCCGCATAATTTTCTTATGGTTATTCAACTGAATGATTCGTGGTGGAAGATAGCTTTTCTTGCTATTTGAAGTATAAGATGCGCAACTATTGGTAGATTAATTCCTTAAAAGAGATACAGTCCCATTTTTTCCTTATTGGGCAAGTAAGTAGCCCCGTGTAGTTTTCTAATGGTTAGATGAGTACAATAGAATGATTGTCGGCCTTTGATAGTTTTTCTAGCTATTTGATGTGCAAGACCCGTAACTATCCACGGGGTAATTCCTTAAAGGAGATATTGCCTTTCATCTTTAAAGGGCCAGTAAATAGCCTCATTAGTTTTCGTATGATCATCCGAGCACAACGGAATAATTTACGGGCTTAGATAGGTTTTCTCATTATTTGAAGTAGAAGACTCATAATTATTTACATAATGATTCCTTAAAAGAGATATGGCTCCGTTCTTTCCTTAATGGACAAGTAAATAGCCCCTGCATACTTTTTTATAGATAGATGTGTTCAACAAAATTATTCGCGGAGTTAAATAGGTTTTCTCACAATTTAAAGTACAAACTATCCACGGAAAAAACTATCTGTGGAATAAACTATTAAAGGAGATACAACCCTGTTCTAATAGTCCCGTGTAGTTTTCTAATAGTTAGATGAGTACAACTGAATGATTCGTGACCTTAGATAGTTTTTCTAGCTATTTAAAATATAAGACACATAACTATCCACGGAATGACTCCTTGAAAGAGATATTGCACTGTTCTATCTTCAAATGACAAGTAAAGAGACCCATGTAGTTTTCTAATGGTTAGATGAGCACAACGTAACAATTCTTGGCCTTAAATAGTCGTTGATTTCTCTCTATGCCACGAACAGTTGTCACCTCACGGGGGCACCTATGTAAGTGTAAAAGAATTGGTGGGACTTATTCCCCATTATCCACTCCTATGTGAGAGTAAGCAATTGATTGTAGAGAGGTGTATGTTTATTGAAAAAGTTATGAAAGAGAGCATACCGTCTGATTTTTGTGTATATATATATATCCTTTGATCTCTGCCCAGGTCTCCTCCTTGCGGTTGCCATACGATCATGGAAGGAGGCGGTTATTGGCAGCCTCAAAGAGGGTGCAGTGGTGTAGAAGGTGGGAAAGTGGCGAAACACCAGTTACCCACGCCCTCCATTACGACGAGGGGCTAGGACCTAGTCTTCGAGCCACGTGGTATGAGGTAGTCCCCTAACCAAGTGGACATCTAGATTTATTTAAGGTGACTACTGGGGTTTACGGAACAGATGGCCTTCACAGAGGGGCCTTGAGGACTTTGAAAATTAGAGATACCTCAAGGAGCTCCTTGAGGCCCGTGGTCCTACAGTCGGGGTCCCTAACTTCGAGCGAAAAAGCACAAAGCAAAGAAACGATCCTTGACAGATAGGCTGGTAACAAGTTTCTACCTAATAGACAAGTGTTGCCATGGGGTTTAGCAAAGGGTTGACTTATTGACAAAAGAGGCACGTTTTTCAAAAATTGAAAAGTCCTCTAGGATTTCAGGAGTGTGTCTATGTCGTTCCGCCTTCACCCAATTTCCTAGGGCTTGTGATTTCCACTCTTGATCTGCTAGGTTTCAAAGAAAAAAAGAAAGACAGAGAGGGAGTGGAGGCTTTCTAAGAACTCCAAAAATTCAATTTCCCTTCTCCATTTCACTATTCTAGGTCTTTTTCCGTAGATGCTGGCCGTATTTATCAGGTACAGCTTTTCCCTTTTCTTTTTCCTTTTTTTGGTAATAAAAATAGACAATCCTATGAATATCATTATCAAAGACAGTGACAGTGACGATAATCATCCTTTAATCCTATGGAGGAAGAGGATAGTGATGGGGGAGCAATTTCCATTTCTTTGTCAAGTCAAAAATCAAGTTCTTCCTTTGTTCACAATTTTTTACCTCCCATGAGTTCTGAAAGAACCTGTCTGCCTTTGAAAGTGATAGACCCCTAGTACTAGTGAAGAGGGGTATGAGGGAGGAGCTCCTACCATGAAGGTGCCCCTCCTATCTAGTCGTTTAGATTACAAGAAGCTTTCTCTGGAGCTGGAGCCCTATGGATGGGCTTCTAAATATGAGTTATGAGTCCCCTATGAAGGTGAACTCCCTCATTACAAACACTCCAGCAGAGAGGTGGCCCTATACTTGGACTTTGTGAAAGGTGGTTTGAGGTTTCCTTTACGCCCTTTTATCTCTAAATTGATGTCGTACATTAACCTCTCCCTAGGGCAAGTAGTTCCCAACACTTGGCGAATTATAGCCTACTTTCTGGTCTTCTGTAACCATCATCACATCAAACCTTCTCTGGATTTGTTTAAGTATGTCTTTGTTCTAAGGACGAACAAAGACTATGATTGTTTTGTAGCCTTATACTATAGGCCTAGATACAAAATTCCAAAGTACACCACTTTGTATCTAGCCTTGGCCTGGAAAAAGTGACAAAAGGAGCCCCCCTTAGGAGGGCTGATGAACGATGTGTTAACCATCGATACCCTGAAGGATGCTAGAGTGCTCTTAACAAAGGGTGATAACCCAACTAATCACCTCCTCTTTACTATCCTATTCATTGTTTACAACCATCTCTACACCTTTCTGGTAGAGAACATATAATTTAACTTCGGAGGCAATAATTTAACTTCGAAGGCACGTCCGCTCTTCTGTCAAAAATGAGTATGGAGAACAGGTCCAGGAGAAAAAGTTCAATGGATGGGAGCTTAAAACCTCCTTTTGGGAAGTCCTAAAAGATTGATGAGGGCCGTCACTCCTCTCCATGAAAGTCCGCTTCACACTCCCTACCTACTCGATCTAAAGTGACGCAGGGGAAAGCAAAGACTGCCAAGGACTATGTCTTGATGACCAACTACGTGGATGAGAACTTGGTTCAGGATATGCAAAAGAAGGCTTGGTTCACTACTCTGAAGAAGTCTATATGGGAGGTATGTTTCATGCCCATTAACTTGGTTTATGCTTATTCTTCATTTAACAACAAGCTTTTCCTCTATTAGCTGTTGTCAACACAAGTTGCTTTAGGAAATTTCTGTGACCGACTTGAAAAGGAATGCCAAATTTTGCACAAGGAGAAGGATGACCCACAGAAGCAACTAGCTGGCTTGAAGGCTGAAAACAAATAGCTCAGGAAGGATGTGCCACGTGGATAAGAAGGAAGTGGGGATGGCTACTATACAGGCCTTTAAAGAGTCTGACAAAATTTTCAAAGTTGCCAAAATGTTAGGGGTGAACTCCATGGTAGGCAAGCTAAGGGACGTGAAAGACTGGCTTAAGGTTAGCTACTCCAAAGTGGATACCAATAGCTACGAGAAGTTTACCTGGGTGGAGGCTCTGGAGAGGTTTGGAGAAGACGAACAGGATGATGAGGAGGGAAAAAATGGATGAGAACCAGCCTGAGGTGGACCAGTAGCTTCCAACAGGCCTACACGCCTTTATAGCCCAATGAGGCATGTACCCCTTTACGGGAAATATATTTATTATTTTTGAAGTTTTGTACAGCACTCTAATACAGTAAATGGTCACCTCGAATACCCTTTACCTTTGTTTTTGCCGTTAATCACATGCCAGATTTGCTTTCCTCTTATGTTTTTCATTCTATAAGCATTTTTGTCAATGTGATTGCTGCCCTGTATGTTCTTCAAAGAAGACACTTTGATCAGTTGAGTTTTTTAAGAACTCATTGTCAAGAGGGGTGCTTAAGCATACTAGGCCTTCCACTAATGCACCTCAAGTCTTGTTTTTCTTCCTAGCACAATCAATCGCTAGCTCAAAGAATGCTTAGAAGGACTAAGTCTTTTACCTAGGCATCTTACAAAGTGCTAGGTCTCTTGCTCGTTGTACTAGTTCAATTTTTTAAGAGGTTGTTGCAGGGGTTTAAGTAACCATGACAAATCTCGAACACTTAAGTTCATTTCAATCCACAGAATATGAATTAAGTGTTTGACAATGTTTGGTTGGCCAAGAGTGCTGTTAATACGTAGAGAGGAGCTGTAGCAATGTGCTAGCAAGTGGTCGAGTAGCGTTTATGTCGGCTCATGGTCAACTATTTAACGTTTATGAACGAGCGTGTTTGAAGGTCACTATTGAGTCAGCTTGTGGTCGACCGTTTAGCGTATATGAGCAAGTGTATTCAAAAGTCGATGTTAGATGATTATAAAAGATAGTAAAAAAGTGTAAGTCAAAGTCTAGACTGGAGTGATTGAAAACAAGTGATCAGTAAGTGCTCTGGGACGTCCCATCCAGGCTGACCAGTCCTTAGCACTCTCATCATGTGCCTACCTTCGATCGATTTTCTTTTCAGATGACAGTATTTACATAACATGATTTAGGATATACATCAGATGAAAAAAAGAATTAAGGTAAATACAACTTCAACTGGGCCGCATTCCAAGGCCTCGAGAGGGGTACTCCTCCTATGTCCTGTAGGTTGTATGCCCCATTGCAGAGTACCTTCTGAATGTGAAATGGGCCTTTTTAGTTTGCGCCTAACTTGCCTGGGCGACGACCAACTACTTTGAAGCTACACAGAACCAAGTCTCTTTCTTTCAAGATATAAGGATGCAAATTCTGATCATGTATCCTCGATGATTTGCAGTTGAAGAAGAGCATACGCCACTCAGCCTAATCTCTTACCTCATCGATTGTGTCCAGATCAGAAGCACGGACCTCTTTGCTAGGACTATTAACCATCATCCTAGATGTGGACCATATTACCTCAGAGGACGTGACCGCTTCATTACCGAAGCACAGCTTAAAAGGTACTTAGCCGATCGTTTCTTGAGGGGTGGTGTTGTAAGCCCATGACAAGTTGGGAAGTTCCGAACCATAATCGACCTTTTGGTGTTCTATACGGGTCTTTAGATCACAAAGGATTGTTCTATTAGTTATTTCTACTTGGCCATTTGATTGAGGATGTACCACAGAGGTAAGGTGCAGATGAATTCCATAACTTTCACAGAAGCCTCAAAAGCAATGATTGTCAAACTGATGCCCATTGTCTGTTATAAGGACATGAGGGATTCCAAAGTGACATATAATGAATTTCCATATGAAGGCTTGTATCTTCTTCGTGGAGCTAATGGCCATTGTATTAGTCTCGACCCATTTTGAAAATTAATCCGCATTGACTACTTTGAATTTCTTCTAACCCCCCGAGCAAGGAAAGGTCGTAGAATATCAATTTCCGATTGATAAAAGGGAGAAATACTCATTAGAGCACGTTGAGTTTTGGAGGAAACGTAGATCATCCTCACATGCCTCTGGCACGTGTCACAAGAAGATATGATCTGTTTGGCATCAAAGCTCATACTCAGCCAAAAATACCCTTGATGCCACGTCTTTAGGGCCAACATGGTGGTTCCCAAGTGATTACACAAGTCCCAGTGGCTGAATTTTTATGCAGGACCCCATCAACCATGGTGTAATTGGCCGCCTAAATCCTTTGCTTATGAGCTTCAATTAGGGAGCTAGGCAAGACATTTTGTAGTAGATAGTCTACCAAGGGTGTCATCCAAGTGGTGAACACATATGGTGTTATCATAGAGATGTTGAGAACGCTGGGCTTTGGGCTGGACCGCAGACATAAGGTCGAAGGAAGAATCTCATCATTGAGGCAGGCGAGCTTTGCTAAAGGGTCTGCCTTTGAATTGTCCTCACGAGGTACCTTCTGCTCTAGGGGAAAATTAAACTTTCACTGCAACTCTTTGGCCAGATCATATAATATGAGGAGAGCATTTCATCCTTCACTTCAAATTCACCATTCATATAGCCATAAACCAGCTGAGAATCAATATGGATCATGATGGTGGTAACTTCCATATCTGAGCTATATGCATCCCTGAGATAAAGGCCTCGTATTCTGCCTCGCTATTGGTAGCTTGAAATTGAAACTGTAGTGTGAATTCGAACTCCCATCTACTTAGTTTCATGAGTATTACTCCTGTCCCCGCTCCAAGTGAATTCGAGGCCCCATCAACATACATAACCTGGGGCTGCTCCTTCGAGGATTCGCTTCATAGGGATAATTTTACAATGAAATCTGCTAAGCCCTAAGCTTTTATAGCTGTTTGAGGCTTGAATGTTATGTCATATTCCCCCAATAATTACTCTGCTATATTGTATTGCATCTTTACTCCTTTAATCATGTGGCTAACATAGTATACGGGCCTTTCAATCTTTCCCTGCACTGGCTGCATGATGGATAGAGTTTGAGGACATTCCCGAGTAAAGGGCGTGGGGATTGTAGTATAGCTTTAAGCTCATCCAACAAAACCTGACATTCTTCTATCCATGAGAATTCATTCTTGGAGGTGACGGCCTTAAAGAATGGGTAGTACCTATCTACGGCTTTAGACATGAATTGGTTCAGGGCTGCCACTCGATCAGTCAACTACTGATCTTTCCTTTTTGAAGATGGGTTCCTCATATCTACGATAGCTTGGATTTTATCTGGATTAGCTTTGATACCTCGTTGTGAGATCATGAAGCCAAGAAACTTTCCCCTCATTGTGCCGAAGACACATTTCTTAACATTGAATTTCAAGTTATGTGCTTTGGAGATGCTGAAGATGTACTCAAGGTCATCTAGGTATGACATTTTACTTTTACTGTGGACCACCATGTCATTGATGCACAACTCTATCTTTGTTCCAATAACTTCGCGAAAGATTGTATTGACGATGCACTAGTACGTGGCCTCTGCATTCTTGCGGCCAAAAGGCATAGCCTTATAGAGGAAAGTCCCCTCGTCTATTATGAACGCAGTCTTTTCTTCATCAGTCACGGCCATGGAGATCTGGTGATAGCCTGAGAAGGCATCCAAGAAGCTAAGTCACTCTGTTCTCGAAGTGGTATCTACCAATGCGTCAATATGAGGCATTGGGTAGTAGTCTTTCAGACAAGACCTATTGAGGTGGGTAAAATTCACACACATGCACGACCCTTCACTAGCTTTGCGAACCAACACAACATTCACCACCCACGTGGGATATATGACCTCACATATAACATCAGCCTTCAGCAACTTTTGAACCTCATTCTGAATGGTTTTATGTCTATTAGGAGCAAAGTGATGTATTTTTTTGAAAATGTTGAGATAATACTGGGAAACCCTCCTGTCGATCCCTCCAATATCCTCTATATTTCAAGCCAAGAAGGTCACCATTTCTGTATTTTCTTCACCAGAGAGTGCTAAGCTAAGCCGGTATATCTTCCAGGGTGCTATCTCCACCCCCAACACTTGGTCGGTCACCTTGAATTGAGCAGTTTACGAAAGTCTTGCCTGGAAGTGCCATGGCTCGTCCTTTCCATCTGAATTGCCATGACCTGCCACTAAATGCTATCCACATAGTAACGACATGAAAGATGCTGATCTCCATGGTAAGACCCACTTCAAGGATGGTGGGGAACTTTAGCTTCTGTTGGTATGTGGACAGAATTGCCTTAGCCGAGTAGATCAATGATCATCCAAAGATCGTATTATAAGCCAATCATCCAAAGATCGTATTATTCAGTGACAATCATGGTAGAGGGCGGGTAGGTGCCCAGGGTGATCGGCAACTCTACCGAGCTTTCAATTGAAAAACTAGCTCCCGCGAAGCCTTGAGGGGCGGTAAGGCCTTGCTTCATGTTTGACGATGAAACTTACAATCCCTCAAAGGCTGGCCATGCCATAATGTTAACTGTGTTGTCACCATCAATAAGAACTTGCTTGATCTCAAAATTTGCAATATCACTGGTGATAACCAGGGAGTCATCATGCGGTTGGGCTACATCCTCTTCATCCAATGGGCCAAGACTCAAAGGAGATCCCCCCTCGTCATGGGGAAGACCGAGTAAATGGGTAGCGAATGAGCGTAGGCCTTCCTGGCATTACAAGAATCCCTTCCTACGTCTCTTTCCCCACATATTACATCGATAACCTCTGATTTTTCTGAGAGAGGATCACCTTCCTGTTTACTCTTTCTTTAGGTTCCATGAATCGGCTAAGTGACCCATGATCAATTAGCCACTGTATCTCATCCTTCAAGGCCATACATTTATTAGTTCCATGTCCATGATCACAATGGAAGTCACAGTACCAGTTGTGGTTCCTGCTATTTGATGGGGTCATCATCTGCTTAAGGTCAGGACTATCCTTCACTTCGTTTAGCACATGAACGTATGAAGTGCTCAAGGAAGTATAATACTTTGGAGGACGACCTCGCTCTCTGGGCGAAAAACATGATCCTTCTTTGAAGACTTTTCCTTCTTTTCCTCCATGCCCTCTGCCTTTTGCTTCACCTTAGTTGGAGACTCTCGGAAGAATTTGGCAACCTAGAGAGCTTCTTCTCAATTGATATATTTCTCACTTCGATTCAAAAGATCAGTCATACTCTCACGCACTCTCTTTGATAGGGAGAAATGGAAACTAGTGTTATGTAACCCATTGCCCTTGGTGGTCACCACTGAGGACATCTACAGATCTTTAACAACGAAAGTGGCCTTATTAAGCCGGGTAATATAGTCTCGCAGAGATTCATATTTTCGTCTTTTTTATTGAGTACTTCTGGGAAAGAACGAAGCGAACTTGTAAGCCAAGTTTGCGAAAGAGTTCATGGAGCACAGCAGGATCATGTCTTACCAATCCTGGGCTTTGTGCCGAAGAGTAGAAGGGAACGCTCAATAGGAGACTGCATCTAAAAACCCATAAAGCTGGGAAATATCCTGATAAGATCGGAAGAGCACACGTCTG
>CAVNYN010253561.1:0-11050 GCA_963692815.1 Nyctanthes arbor-tristis
TGTCCAGTACGTTGATTTAATTTAATTCTTTCTAGTCACGAATGTCTTTTCCTCCATTATCAATTAATCATTCTTGCAAGTTTAGATCATATCTCATTAACAACTTCACTAGAAAATACTTCCTTTTAAAGAGGAGGAAAACACTTCACTAGAAAATACATTTCATTTGCTCATGACTAATACTTTCGTAATAGAGAAAAATATACCAAAAAATTTTACTTGGACAAAAGAGAGGATCTAAAAATTTGACAAAGTATATGGCCTATATGATTGTCATTGATTAAAAGTGATGCGATGTGTTAAAAAAAGGATTCTGTCATTTCTCAGTTTTGTTTCAATTCTTATATTTCTTTTTGTTAAAATAGTAAAACTCAAATATATCCATCAAGACCTGGCTTTCATCTTGTTTAAAAAAGAAAAAAAAAAATATCGAGGTTTCATTTTACAAGGTTAACATTGCAAAGATGTAGGTTAAGCGCTCAGTGGCGGTATACTCTATATATATACATATATATATTTTTTTACAACGTAAAAAAAAAAATTCCATTTTTTTTGGGGAGGAGCCCACCATGGCCCCCTACCTGCCCCAGTGTAAGTGTAAGTGCTTATGTATAATTTTTGCCTGCTGCTATATTCTCATCAGGGCCGGCCAAAATATTTTGAGGGCTCCGAGTGAAGCTGTATTCGGGGCCCTATCCATTCCTTCCTCTCATCTATATCCTCCTCGTATAAATAAAGGGACAAAATCTTAACGAAATATAAACCTATGAAAGTTAAAATAGAAATTCACAATATTTTGTTTTAAATTTATATTCATAAATCAACAATTCGGGTTTTAGGGCCTTACTAAATTGGGGGATAAAAAAATAAATATAAAAAAAAATCTAAATGAAAATTCATGAAACTTTTTTGGGGGCTCTAAGCAATTGCTTACGTGGATTGTGCCCAGAGCCGGCTGTGATTCTAGTGTTTCTTTCAAATGCTCTCCATTTAATATGTTTTTGTTTGAATCCTTGATTTGATTGTTCATTAGCTTGGAGTCTATAACGACATTTGCTTGCTAGGTTCATGAATCTACACTCTACATTCTCATGCTTGATATTCCTTTTAGTTACTTTCATATAATGAAGTAATGAAGAACCATCCGAATTATGCTCAAACAAATCCAAGTCAACTATCCCCGTATAATTAACGTTAGGAATTAAATATTCATTGGTCTTTTCCAGTAAAAGAGTTCAAGAAGAAAGGTTGAATGTTTAGTAAAAGATGGGAATATAATCATATCTATATATTAGCAAAAATTCTAAGATCGGAAGACATCTGTTCATGTTACAAAACCCGCATATAATTAAAAAAAGGCATTAAATCACTAGTGATTTCAACCAAGCTGATGTCGATACTATAGAAAAACTGCATACATTAGGCATTTCTTTTGTTCTCATTCTATTTTAAATTTGAATTTGATCAACGGTTATGCGGATTCTTTTTATAAAAATAAAAATAAGTGCAAAATTCATAGTCCGTCGGGAGATATTTTTAGGAAAATACTACCACCATGCTACTAGGCCCAATTATGGCCAACCGATCGAGTTAGGTCCATCACAAGAAAGAGGCCCAAAACCAGGTCCAATACCCCAAGACCCAAAAGGTTAAAAGCAAAAAAATTCAGTTAGCGTGTGCTTGCACTCTATAACAAACGACACCAATAAGTACTGCCAAAGTTAGATATTAATGCATTCAAAATAAATAAATAAATAAATAAAGTTGCCTATTAATGCTTTTTAATCATTATCCTCAAACGTCAATAAGACATAACCTGTTTCGTTAAATGCAATGTTGAGATATGTGGTTCGATTCTGCTATATGAGATATTTTTTACAATTTATTTATAGTGTGTATTATGCTATACAGGGGTTTATATTGTTGATTTTCTCATATATAGGAGTTGTATTATTGATTTATTATTTTGCAATGTATTTCAATAGAGATTTGTAATTGTACTTTAAAAAAATACATTATCCTCAAATAAGTAATTGGTAAAGGCACATGTTTATTGGATTACTCAATTCATATTTTAGTCATCATCCCAACACACATTGATACATTATTATATCCTTAAATTGTACTAAGAAAAATAATTGATTTATCTAATTTTGGGAAAAAATAAAAAAACATAACTATGGTTAAATGCAACATGCTCACGTTGACATAACATAAACTATGAAGAAGGATAATAACAAAATTAATGCAACTTATTTGTTTATTTGTTTATTTTCTTGTCCTCTTCTTTGAGGAGGGTAACAAATCTCCATGTCAAAATATATTACCTACACAATATTTCACAGTCACTTGAGTAACTGTAAAAACATTGTTTATGTTGAAGGGTTGAATATTCTAGCGCCACGTGGAGTCCTCCGTGTCAGACCTTGTGGTTATCAAGTCATGAAGTGTGAGTTTGTCTTGCACTCAAGCTTAGGCCTTGATTATGGATCAAACAAGGGCTCAGCCCCTGATGCCATTGGCCAGAGATTAAGTTGATCAGCTCTTAATCTTCACTAGATGAGTACTGAAACTGACGAAGTAGAGAACCAAGTTCGAGACACCTCAGGCCTCAGAAGTTCTTAGACCTGAAATCAAGCTCTCATTCCTCGACAAACTTTCTAGAACTAGTAACAGAGTATTCAATCTAACATTTGTATTTGCACCACCGTACTTGTTAGTTTCAGTCGGAAGGAAGCTTCTATTTGTACTTTATTTGTGTACTTAGAAGTCAGGTCTTGCCATACTTTGTACCAGGCAAAGCCCACTCTCTCTCTCTCTCTCTCTTAGACTTATAAAAAGAGGTGGAGAAGCTCATTTAAAGGGGCTACATTCTTGACACTTTACTCTCTTATATTTGAAAACCCAAAACAATCGTTATCTGGGCTCCAGCCTCACATAGGCCTGAAGTCCAATCCTAAATTTCTCCTTGACCTAACTTTCAGGTCAAACTTTTGTTGACTTGGATACAAACAAAATCCAACGTCAACAAATTGGCGCTAGAGGAAGGGCCTCACTTGCGAAGAGTTGAGGCTTGAATACCAGCATTTAATTCGCTCATTTAACTCGCATTCTCACTTTACTATGGCACAAAATCCTGGTTTTGGAAGTCGGCAAACTCGGAGTCATCACGTTGAAATTCCAACCTCTTTCCCACGAGGACCTGATGTCAGCACTTCTAGAGCTCAAGCTGATCCGACCCTGGCTGCTCTAATGGCAAAAATTGATTACTTATTAGGAGAAGTGGAGAGACTTTAGCAAAACCCGGCCCCACTAGGACACCAGGTGGCGTCAATACCAGCTCCGATGGAGGAGGATGAGGTGCAATCTAGTAGGCGTCCTCCAGCGAAAAGGCCAGTTGCCAAAAGATAGCTCAGCTCCACTATTGGGGGCTCAAACAGCTCTACGGGAGAGAACAGGCAATTTGAACCCCTAAGGCCAGCACCGAAACATGATGGAGGGGAGAACAAGTGATCTGAACCCTCAAGGCCAGCCTCTAGATGCGACAAAAGGGAAAATAGGTAGTCTGAAAGGCAATCTAAACCCCATAGGTCAGCCTCCAAACGTGATGGAAGGGAAAATAGGCAATCTGAACCCCAGCTGTCAGCATTAAGGCCTGAAGGAAGCGTTTTTAATCGGCTAGGATCTGATGCCCTAATGAGAGCCAGGAGTATCTCAAAGCATAATCAGCACTACTCTGAGAGGGTGGGACAAGAAGCTTCTGAAAGAAACCCCCCACCTCTAGGAGCAAACGGATATGATTGCTACAATACTTCTTCTTTGCATCTCAAATCCCCGCCAGCCAATACTGTCCCACTTTTGGTGGTGCCTAGTCCAGAGCAAGTTAGTTGGAACAACTGAAGAAGCACTTGGCGGACTTAGAAAACAAGCAGAAATGGATAGTTGAGTACTCATCAGACTTGCTCTCACCGTTTGCTCCTCATATCCTATCTGAACGTAAAATTGTGGTGATCAAGCCACCTCGAGCCCCAAATTATGATGGGACCACTGATCCGGTGGCTCAACTAGATAAGTACGTGTCTTGGATGGAGCTTCAAGGGGCAAGTGATGCTATAATGTGTAAGAGTTTTTCACTGACTTTGGGAGACAGAGCTCTTAGGTGGCTACGCAATTTTCCAGCTGGTTCTATTTCTAGTTGAGAGACCTCTCTACCCAATTCTTGTCTAGCTTCATGGGTTCTAGAGTTCAGACCACGCCTAAGGAAAGGCTTGTATCTATCAAGCAAGGGAAATCAGAATCCTTGAAAAGTTATCTGGACCGATTCAACAAACAAACCATGGATACAGATCCCCTCTCAGATGATGCGCTTTTGCTACAGCTATTTCAGGTCTGTACCCGGAGACCCGATTTTGGTGGTCGGTTCAAGAAGATGGGCCCAGAACTTTCCATGCATTCTTGACTAAATCTCAGAAGTATGTGGGAGCAGAAGAGGCGAAGTTCTCAAGACCTGAGGAAAAAACTAGCAAGGAGCCAGAGAAGAGGGGCCGCGATAGAGAGCATAGTAGGGGCTATTGAGATAAAAGACAAGATATAAGGGCTTATAAATGTTTCAAGCCTTACCAACCCCCTCAGGAGTATCAAGCACTGAATCAGATACTAAACACCACTTCTGAAATGATACTCTTGAGTTCTAAAGATAAAGACTTATTCTCGAAGCCAAGACACCTGAAGAAAGATTCCTCCCGCTTGGACCAATCCAAGTATTGCAAATATCATCGTTCTACCAGGCATGAAACTGATAATTGTTGGGACCTTAAAAGAGAAATTTAGAAGTTAATCGAACGAGGGCATCTTCAGGAGTATGAAGCACAGCCGAGGGCTGAAGGGACTCAACAACCGTCCCAACAAATGAGGCAAGCGCAAGTACAGAGAATGTCAAACCCACCGACGGATATTCATGTGCTGATCGGAGGCAGCCAAAGGTATAACGGATCAAAAAGGCAAAGGCGTCGGGAGGCCAGAGAGGCCTACAATGTCTATCAAATATACACTGCTAACAACCGCTTCCTGGAAAATGTTGATTGCTTTAGCTTCAGTGAAGCAGATTCTCAAGGTATTCTCCAACCCCATGATGATGCTCTGGTGATCACAATGCCTGTGTCCGAAATAAAAATCCACAAGACACTTGTTGACAATGGGAATGCTGTCAATGTGCTTTTTTGGAGGACTTATTTGAAAATGGGATTAGAGGAACAGTTATTGAGACCTCAAGGTGGAAAGATACACGGGTTTACTGGTGACTTCATCTATCCAAAAGGTATAATCTCATTAATGGTGGAGCTTGGAAAACCCCCGTGCATGAGAAGAACCATAGCTGATTTATGGTCATTGATGTTAATTCCAGCTACAATGCCATTCTAGGAAGACCAATACTACACGAGCTCAAGGCTGCAACCTCAATATATCACCATGTGCTCAAGTTTCCGACAGATTACGGCACCGCTGTTATCCGGGGAGATCAATGGCAAGCTCGTGAATGTAATTTGGTCGAAATGCCTTCTTAGGTGAATGTCCTGCAAGCAACAGCTAAGGAAGAAATTGAAGAGCTTATGACTTTAGACCCGAGAATGGATCAAAATGAACCGAGAGCTGAGCCGGTGGAAGAGTTGGTGACTATTCCGATGGATGAGAACAGACTAGAAGTTCAGCTACGAATTGGAAAAGATCTAAAAGAGCCAGTGAGATCCGAGCTTATTGGTTTCTTGAAGCGGAATTTAGATATGTTCGCCTAGACTCATGAAGATATGGAAGGCATACCACCCGAGTTAGCTTGCCACTGACTGAACACAGATCCAAATACTAAGCCAAAGAGGTAGAAAAGAAGACCGCTGAATGGTGAATGGTACGAGGCCTTAGCCAAGGAGGTGGTTAAATTACTTGGAAATCGGTTTATTAGAGAGGCAAGGTACCCCAAATGGGTAACAAATCCAATACTCGTGAAGAAAAGTAATGGGACCTGGAGGCTATATATTGATTTCACAGATCTCAACAGGGCATGTCCAAAAGATAGCTTTCCGCTTCCTAGGATTGATCAACTAGTAGATGCCACGGCTTGTCACGAGTTACTTAGTTTTATGGACGCCTATTCTGGGTACAACCAAATTCCAATGGCTGAGGAGGACGAAGGACATACCTCATTTGTAACCGACCAAGGGCTATACTATTATCGAATGATGCCTTTTGGGCTAAAAAATGCCGGGGCTACTTACCAGAGGTTAGTCAACAAAATGTTTGCAAATCAGATAAGTAAAACAATGGAGGTTTATGTTGACGATATGTTGGTAAAGAGTATAAGAGCTGCCAATCATATTCAGCACTTGGAGGAAATGTATAGAATCTTAAGGTAATACCGGATGAAGCTAAACCCTCAAAAATGTTCTTTTGAGGTAGCATCTGGCAAGTTCTTGGATTATATGGTTAACTAGAGAGGCATTAAGGCCAACCTGCTGAAGATCCAAGCGCTGATAGGCATGAAGCCGCCTATAAAAATTAAGGAAATCCAAAGCTTGCTTGGAAGGATAGCAGCTCTCAATCGTTTTGTCTCAAAGTCTATAGACAAGTGCAAGCCTTTCTTTGATGCTTTGAGGGCTGGAAGGAGCTTTCAGTGGACAGAGACTTGTCAACAAGCTTTTGAGAACTTGAAGGCAGAGCTAGCTTCACCACCTATACTGTCAAAACCGGTGCCCAAAGAAACTCTCTCACTTTATTTGGCGGTGTATGAGACAGCGGTAAGCTCAGTACTTGTTAGAACTGAAGAAGGTATTCAAAAGCCCGTTTACTATGTAAGTCAAGCTTTGAAGGACGCCGAGCTCAGGTACCCAGCTATAGAGAAATTGGCCCATGCACTCATAGTATCTTCTCGCAAATTGCGACCATATTTTTTGGAGTACCCAATTGATGTCTTGACAAATTTTCCTTTGAGGCAAGCTCTTCAGAAACCAGATACCTCCAGTCGCCTAATGAAGTAGTTAGTGGAGTTAGGCCAGTTCAATATCACTTTTAAACCCAGGAATGCGGGTAAAAGGTCAAGCACTCGTGGACTTCCTTGCAGAATTCATTTGGCCGGTCGAAGTAGTGAGCACTGAATGTGAGTCTTGGGAGTTGTTCGTTGACGGGTCAATAACTGAAAATTGTGCTGGGGCTGGAATTGTGTTGATTAGGCCAGAAAGAAAATTCTATTGCCAAGCTTTGAGATTTGGGTTCCGAGCTACTAACAACAAAGCTGAATATGAAGCGCTGATTGCAGGGCTTAGAATGGCTAGGTCCATGGGAGTAAGAAAGATTGTGGTCAAAGCGATTTCCAATTGATAGTCAGTCAGGTCAATGGGGCATATAATGCTAAGGATGAGATGATGCCTCTTTATCATAAGGTAACGGTCTCAGAGTTGGAAAAGTTCACTTGTGCAGAGCTCAAGCAAGTGCCACGAACTCACAATAGCCAAGCAGATGCCTTAGCCAGGTTGGCTACTAGTGAGGGTACGGGAGAGCTTGACAGTGTACCTATTGGAAGAATTGATGCTTCAGCCATTGATGAAACACGGGTGTCGACAATGGCCACTGACCAAAAGCCTAGTTGGAAAGATGAAGTCGTTCAGTACCTGAAAGAGGGAACACTTCCGCAAAATCGAGAGCAAGCAAGAAAATTGAGAATTAGGGCTGCAAGGTATGTGCTGGTTGAAGATGTTCTATCCAAACAAGGGTACTCACAGCCACTCCTAAGGTGTCTGGATTCCGATCTAGGCCATCTATGCTCTCAGAGAAATTCATAAAGGAATATGCGGCAATCACACAGGCGGGCAAGCCCTGGCCGCAAAAACCTTACGCCAGGGCTATTTTTGGCCAAGTCTCAAGAGAGATGCGATAGAGTTTGCTAAGAAGTGTGAATAGTGTCAAAGGTATGCTCCTATGAATAGAGCACCTACTGAGCCCTTAACCTCTATTATGGCCCCGTGGTCCTTTGCAAAATAGGGGATTGATATGATAGGGCCCCTTCCAAGGGGAAAGAGTTCAATGCAATATGCTATTGTCGCAGTTGATTACTTCACAAAGTGGGACAAAGCCGAGCCCTTGGCGACCATCACTGAAAGACGCACCACTGAGTTCATCTGGAAGTCTATTACTTGTCGCTTTGGGATTCCATATGCAATAGTGACTGACAATGGGAGGCCATTTGATAACGCAAAGCTCAGGGCATTCTGTGAAGAGTTGAAAATCAAAAAATACTACTCAACTCCAAATCACCCCCAGACAAATGGACAAGTTGAAGCAGTGAACAAAATCATCAAGCATACCTTAAAAACCAGGCTTGAAGAGCTCAAAGGAGCATGGATTGATGAACTGCCAGGGGCACTATGGTCTTATAGAACTACATTCAAGACCAGTACTGGTGAAACACTGTTCTCCTTGGCGTTCGGAACAGAAGCCGTGATACCAGTAGAGATAGGGCTACCGTCCTTCAAGGTTGAGTACTTTGATGAAAAAAAGAATGAAGAGGCCTTGAAAGTAGATCTGGACCTAATTGATGAGAAAAGAACCCAATTAGAGCTAAGGAATGCAGTTTACAAGCAGAGGGCTGCCAGGTACTACAATACTAAGGTACGAGGCAAGAAATTCAGCATTGGGGATTTAGTACTGAGGTGAATATTTCCTGCCATGAAAGACCCAGTTCATGGATCTCTGGGACCCAACCGGGCAACTAAGACCCTTTCAAATGGAGCCTATCAGTTAGAGACAATTGACGGGAAGCCGTTTCTCCATCCCTAGAATTCAGAGCACCTGAAAAAGTATTTCCAGTAACTGGAAGTTCAAGTACCGAGGAAATTTGCAAAAGTTCTACTTGTATGATAAGTACTAGGTGATTGTAAATACCAGTATCGGGTCCTGCCGTATTGTTCTACCCTACTATGAGATCTTCTCTACTTTTCTACTTTGTTTTCAAATCAAGTGCCGAGCACTCAGTGATTGTAAATATTTTCCTTGAATGTTCCACTTCAATGAAATGGGGCTACTTTTCCTCGAACATGCGTGTTATTTATTCGACATTATAGAGCTAAAAAGAGTTAAAGCCATGGCATGACTCAGATATGGGAGAACAAGGCAATAGCAAGTCTCCTAGCTCTAAATAGAGCATTAGTCCGCATTAAGGGATCTAAGAAATACCCAAGGACTCAAACGAGTTGGTTGATTCCAGTCCTGGAAGCACTCATGGTTCCAGCCGATCTCAACCTCTTGAATCCTATGAAAAGTCAGATGAAAACTAACAAATAAAGGACTCAAATTTAAGAGAATTTATTAGTCCGCATTAAGGGACCAAAAAAAAGCCCGATGACTCAAATGAGCTGAATCGACACCAGCTCTGAACTGAAATAATCCCAATTCTAGTGAAAGTGAAAAACTCTAGCTGAAAGGGCCAATTCTTTTGGAATAACATTAGTCTTAGTACAAATTAACACGAGGGCTAGTGAGTTAAACAAAACAAAGCCGTACTAGTACCGGTGTAAAGCTACGTCAGAACTAATAAAAGACAAAAACGAAAGGCATCAAGTACTAAAATAGAAACATAACATCAGCACTTCACAAAAAAATAAGGGAAAAGAACTCCTCAAGCATCAGCACCCCCATCTTCACCCATCGTGTCATCAGTCGCAGGGTCAGATCCCAGAATCCCAGCTCTAGCATGAGCTTTTGCATTCTTTTTCCTGGTTTTCTCCAAAGCCTCAACTAGAAATCCAACATCATAGTCAGGAGTCCTCCCCTGGATTTTCTTAATCAAGTTCTCCTGGGCAAACATGTAGGTATCAGTGTGATCGATCTCATAATCTTCAGAGCTCTTGTATTTCTCCAATGCTTCCTCTCCAGCATGCTCAAGTTGAGCCTTCATCTCTTCAATTGTGGCCTGGGTACCTTGGAGCATTTCTCTTTCTCTCCAAGTTGAGTCTTAAAGTTTCTCACGTGAGAGGAAAGTTTCTCTTTGGTACTAGTAAGCTCTGCCTGCAACTTGTCAAGATTAGTCTGAAGCTCAGTATGAGAAACCTCATACTGAGCCCGAAGCTCCTCTAAGGAAGTCTCATACTGAGCCACAATCTTTTCCATACTCTTATGCTTATCCACTGCCATATCTCTGTCTCTTAAAGACTGGCCGAACATCTCCAGATAATGATTTTCATAGGCCTCAATCTTCAGTTGGGTGTGAGACCAGTAGTTCACAGCTTGCCCGAGTAAAGCTGATGTAGCCAAAGTACAATCTCCAAGGTTAAGTCCTTTTTGCCATTACTTCATGTTTCTTGTTCCAGCCACGAGAAGCTAAAGAATTCCAAGACTGACCAACACTATCTGGTAAAGCACGCAAGGTACCTGGTCCAGGAATCCTAGATCTCTTTAGGTCTCGAAGTGCCTCAGGAACAATTGTTTTCTCTTTTCCTTCATCGGTTGAATCTTCTATTGCGGATGCATCCACCCCTAGATAAAAGATGTCATCACCCGTAGGAATCTTGGTTACGAGCTCGTTAACAGGAAATGATGCAAATAAGCTCTTAGGAACTTCTGCGAGGATTTTTTTGCTAGCAGTGGTGTCATCAGTAGAACTGACTGGCCTCTTCTCAGCCTTACGTGGAGGAGTGGAGCCGGCTACTTTGGCAAGAGATTTTCCTCCAGTGGTGGGGTGAGGATTTTTCTGTTGATTCTTTTTCCTATTAAGGAGTGCTTCTTTCTCTTCTTCGTCCATGTCCTCGATTATTTGGAGACCTGGCAAAAGAAAAATAATGAGTGTTAAAAGTGCCGAAATGAAGGAACTCCAAAAAAAAAAAGGGAGAAAAGAGGTGCTAACTTACAAGAGCACCTAAAAGGATCGGGGACAAGCGCAACTGGAAACTCTGAACTTAGGCCAGAAATCCTTAAGTTCTCCGGAGTCACAAGATTTTTATATTGCCTTTTGGTGCGAGGAAGTTCGTGGAGCTGGAAGTAAAGTGCTTTGAGCTCTTCTGGGGTCTGA
>CAVNYN010253567.1:0-25446 GCA_963692815.1 Nyctanthes arbor-tristis
GATATATTATAAATCGAAACTTCTTTTTATGTAGATTGGGCATCCTTCAAGTTTAGTATAAATCGAGTTTTTTTGTTATCACTACGGGCTAGGATTGGTGAAGTTTTTATTTTATTCTATTCTTCATTTTTTTTAAAATAATTAAGGGTATAATGGCAATTTCAATAGGAATTAACATTAGTAATTGAAAGGTTCAAGACTTATAGTGGAAATAAAAAATTAAGGGTATAATTGTCATATTGATAGGGGTTAATGGTAAAAATTGAAAGGTTGGAGATGAAAAGTGATGTTGGGGATATAATATGATAGCCTCATAAGCCAAAACAAAGAATGGGGACAAAATTGATACAAAGTTGAACGGTTGGAGACCTAGAGTGAAAATTACCCTAAATAAAATCACCAAAATCCACTCAAGTCCAAGTTTATCCCCAAAAATTATTGGTCAAACTTTATTAAATAAATAATAAAAAGAATTTTTCAACGATTTAAATGCTAACATAGTGTTTAAATTGTTGTTAAAGTTTGTATAGTAAAAAATTGTCGTTAAAATTGATAACTAGTAGTAATATTTAAAAAAGATTCATTTAATGATGCCACTAACACTACCAATGTAGCATTAATTTTGGCATATAACTAATACAAATCTCTAGCTCTATTTAACAACACCAATTTAGATATTTTATTACATCTAAAAATGTAGGTGTGCATGTATAATTTAAACTTCAGTTACTGCATGCATACATCTCACCTTAAACCCATGTTTGAATGTAAAACGTGATCTTGCACGAGATCGGTAGTCATCCGTAATCACCAACAAGGCCATCACCGATGGCCTCCAACCCTTGCTAATCGGTATTACTGACGGATTTACTATAGTTACTAATGGATTTTAATCAGCAGTTTTCTTTTAGTGATCTATGAGTACGAATTAATCACACTAAAATGTTGTGCAAGCATAAACCGTATTATGTACGTGTATTTGAGTTAATCACACTAAAACATGTCTTCCGTGCAAATAAAAAACATACTTGAGTTCTTGTTTATCGTTGTAAAAAATAGGCGATGGAGTTCAGAGCACCAATTATAATTGTTACACTGATCATGTTTACGGTGCACATGGGTGCAGAGGCCTCCAGTGCTAGTGTGGGAATTCGAGGCTCATGGAGTCATGGTGTGTATCTGAATTTCCTTTTTAGCTCGGGTTTCATTTTTTTTTCCCATTTTTCCTCTCTTGTTTGCGTGATTTAACTGTGAAGCAAGTTCTTAAATTTTGTTTAAAATACCAAAATTCCCTTCTTGTGAAAATAGTAGTGCAAGAATGTATAGTATTTCAATTGCTTTCAAGACAAGTTGTGTTTCTTTAATTATTTAGGATCAAAAATTTTTTTACAAGTCTTATCCTATTTTTCTTTTTTTCGTCTGAGGAAAGTGATTCAGACAATAAACAACTAATGAGGACACTCTAATTTATCTTATCTTTGATGGTTAAGTTAAGTCCATTTCAAAAATCATAATATCAGCTAGGTGGTCGTAGAATTGGATAGTAGCATTTCATGGTGATTTAATGGTGTTTCTTTTTTGAGTCGAATGAAAATGCTTTTAAGTTAATATATTTCCATGAATACACACACAAAAAAATTAGACACGGTGACTTGGAAAAGGGACAGGGATATTACAATTTCAGAATAAAAACACTAAAAACTGCAACTAACGTTTACACCAAACTGAAACAATAATTGGATAAATAGTACAGGGCAATTCCATATTTTGACTTGGCAATTTTGAAAAGAATAATACTATGTAGCACCAGTGGTGCTTGGCACCAGTCTAGGTGGCAACCAATGTAGCATGAAATGATAAGTGGAATTAAATGAATGAATAAATGACCCATTTAATTCAACTTATCATTTAATGACACCTTGATATGATGTCAAACACCAGTGGTGATAAATAGCATTACTCTTTTGAAAATATTGTGTAAGCCGACGTGTAAAGTCAATAGGCATCAGTTGCAAGGCCCAATGAAATACACATTGGTTCTGCATGGAACCGACGTGTATTCTATATAAAAATGCGTCAGTTTCAAGAAAAACTGACGCCTTTATGTTAAGAATATATATATGTATGTATAAGGCGGTACTTTTTACCGTAATTTTCCCACCAAAACTGTGTTAAATGAGGTCATTTTAGAGTTTTTCATACATGTTTGGTAAATTCTGCGGTAAATTGTAGATTAATATTTCAGATCGGAAGTTTTTTAACTAATTAGGGATTATGATCTTTATATGTTCTTATCTTTAAGAATCTTTCTCAGAGGTTTTGCAAATTCTTTCCAATTTATTACCTTTACTAATCGACAGCTGGGATCTCAAATGCGAGATTTACTTGATGTATCTTATCTTCTTAAATATTTTGCTGGATTAATCTATATTCTGAGTTTTTAATTCAAAGCTTTTTAATACATCACTACAATCATGACTTACATCACCGTAAAATGTGTATATGTCGCCACAAATGTGTGATAGCAGCGACAAAGTCACCGCGAATGTCGCGGCTAAAAACTCGTGGTAGCAGATCCATAGCGGCGACAGGAGCCACCCAATAGCGGCGATGCAGTTGCGGTTGTATGATCGATGGGTTTTGGTCATTAAAAAAATTTTTAACCCGACCTGACCCGCCCCCGCCCCAGCCCCAGCCTCATAGCCCGATTCTTTTCCATCTATATTTAATTAAATATTGTTTGCCCATGTGAGGAGTCGAACCCACCACATTGACTGCAAAGACATGGTACTTCACTAACTGGACTAACTTGACATTTGATTATTGCCTTGCTTTTATAATATATATTATATAGATTATTATAACTATAGTGACGAATATCTTCCTTATAGCAACGATTTTCTGTCGCTAAATACAAATACAAAGGCGGGAAATTTTCCTGCCAAACATATAAAGACGACGTTTATGGGTGGTCGTTTTAAATCAAGAAATATAGCAACAACTTTTATACGTCGCCGCTATAGATACAAATATACAGTGGCGACATCACTTGTTGTCACTGTAGATACATCCTACAGCGATAATAATATGATGTTGCCGGTATACGGTGACAACTACTGCGGCGACTTAAAATCGCCGCTCTAGCCAACGCTATAGCAACAACATCTGACGTCGTCGCAAAATATCGCCTCTATAGCTCCTGTTTCTTGTAGTGCATATATATATATATATATATATCTTATCAATGAAATATTTTGTAATTTCTTTTAGACTATTTCCTTTTTATCCAATGCAATTTTTACTTATTTTTCATAATTATGTTTTTCTATTCTCACTTTAAGTTAAATATTCGTCTGAAACATTTTCATTCATATATTTACTGAGATCAACAATATCACCAATTTTTCTCATGTTTACACACACATATTCA
Organism: Nyctanthes arbor-tristis; assembly: GCA_963692815.1. Lineage (NCBI taxonomy): Eukaryota > Viridiplantae > Streptophyta > Magnoliopsida > Lamiales > Oleaceae > Nyctanthes > Nyctanthes arbor-tristis. The sequence continues at coordinate 3,431 of CAVNYN010253567.1, forward strand.
TTTTAACATCACATATGTACTAAACCGAACAAAAGAAGGCGTGATGTTTTTGTGTTCAATTACTTTTATATAATATGTTGACGTTTTCAAGAGTGGGCTTAGGCATTGGAATGGGAATACTACTACTATTTATGTGCCTCTGGGAGAACAAATTCCTTAAGAGGACAAAAGACAAACAATGTAGGAAAACTTTCTTCAAAAAAAAAAAAATGGTGGACTATTGCTACAACAACAAATGTCCACGTACGATAACATACATGAAAGAATGCAGTTGTTCACCATAAAGGAACTAGAGAAATCCACTAACCACTTTAATGAACATCGAATACTCGTTCAAGGTGGTCAAGGGACAGTCTATAAAAGGTATGTTATCCAAAGGAAAAGTTGTAGCTGTGAAGAAATCAAAGTTAGCAAATGAACACCAAGTGGAACAATACATTAATGAGATTATCATGTTCTCCAAAACCATCTACAGGAATGTCTTTGGGCCAATGGGGTGCTGTTCAGAAGCAGAGATTCCTTTATTAGTTTATGAATTCATTCAAATAGAGACCACAACTACAAAATTGACAAAAAAAAAGAGTGAAATACACGTCAGTTGGTCGAAAAAAAGTAGCATAAAGTGAACTTTGGTAATTTTGAAAATATTGTGTAAACTGGCGTGTAAATTCAACACGCGTCGGTTGCCAGTTATCAACCAACACCTATTCTTCACGGCCCAATGAAATGCACGTAGGTTCTGCATGGAACTGACATGTATTCTTAACATAAGGGTGTCGGCTTCAAGTAGAGCCGACGCATTTATGTTAAGAATATATATATATATATAATCTATATATATTTATACATAAAAGGAAATAAGTCTATGGTGACTTTTGCCGTATTTTTCCCACCAAAATTTTGTTAAGTGAGGCGATTTTAGACTTTTTCCTGTAGGTTTGGTAAATTATGTGGTAAATTGTCGGTATATATTTCCTTTTTCTTCCATTTAATTAGGGATTGTGATCATTATATATTCTTATCTTCACGAATCTTTCTCAACGGTTTCGCAAATTCTTTCTCATTCATTATCTTTGCTAATCGACGGCAGAGATGTCAAATTGTAGATTTCTATACTGGATGTATCTTATCTTCTTAAATATTTTGCTTGATTAATCTATATTCGAAGTTTTTTATTTTTAAATTTAAATTTTTTTAATATATATGATATATCTTGTCTATGAAGTATTTGTAATTTGTATTAGACTATTTCCTTTTTAGATGATACATTAATTTTTAATTATTTTTCATAATTATGTTTTTCTATGCTCACTTTAATTTAAATGTTCACCTTCTTTCATATATTTACTGAGATCGACGAGATCACCAGTTTTTTCTCATATTGACATACACATATTCATTTCAACATCAAATATGTACTAAATAAAAAAAAAAGAGGCGTGATGTTTTTTTGTTCAATTACTTTTTAATAATATCTTAAGGTGTGGACCTTAACATATGCAGAGTTCCCTACGAAATTTGTTTGGAAGAAAGGTACAAGAGAATGGGTACCAAGATACGGTTTGCCGTTGGAAGGGTTTATTTTATTTGCCCAAGATCACGTGAAAAGTACTATTTGAGAACCCTTCTCAATGTAGTTCGTGGTGCTGCAAGCTTTGAAAAGTTGAAATTCTATGATGGAGTTTAATACGGTACGTTCAGAGATGCCTGCTATGCATGAGGCCTTCTAGACGATGATCGAGAATACATACATGCTAAGATTTGAGGACTTTGCAGACTTTGTTTACCACTTTATTATTATCTGAATGTTTAGCGCGGCCAGACTATGTTTGGGAAAACTATTGGTGCAATTTGTCTGATGATATTCTCTACAATCACCAAAATGTTTTAGGGAACTGAGGTAATCTAATCTGGTGTTTATTTTCCTTTGTTTTATATTTTACAGTCGTGTCATGTGTTTCTATTAAAATATCATATGTTTCGATTAAAATAAATAATTAGATTAAATATTATTAAGTCTTTCTTATTCTGCGTATATAGAGCTTCAGTTGACAGATGAGACAATGCAGAATTACACACATGTGGAAGTAGAAAAGTACACTCTAAAAGAGGGAAGAGTCTGTGTGATTTTCCCACAATGCCTTTTTCCAAGTGAGGTCTATTTTTAGAGTGATAGCAACACTTAAATAGATGAACTTAGATATGACAAAGTGGCTCTAGCTAGAGAGCATACATTGCTGCTTTCAAAGCTGACAGAGGAACAGCGTATTGTTTACAATAAAATTATGGATTAATTAATGGTGACACTGGCTGTATGTTCTTTGTATATGGTCCTGATGGAACAAGTAAAACCTTTATTTGGAATGCACTGAGATCGAAAGGGGAGATAGGACTCAATGTAACTTCAAGTGGTATTGCATCTCTTCTTCTTCTGGGTAGTCAGACTGCGTATTCAAGATTTGCAATATCACTTAATCCACATGAGAATTCTACATGTAACATATCACTTTGAAGTCCGTTGGTTGCTTTGATAGCTAAAGCAAAGCTTATTATTTGGGATGAACCTCCTCTGGTGCATATATATTGTTTCGAAGCTCCTGATAAGACTGCATGATATTCTGTCTGACAGTAATCCACTTATTTATGATCAACCTTTTGGAGGTAAGATAGTTTTATTTGGTGGGGATTTCAGACAAATACTGCTTGTTATTTTGAGGGGTAGATGACAGGATATAGTACGTGCTGCCATTCATTCATCTAATATGTAGCGTCACTGCAAAGTTTTGAAACAAACTATATAAGAATATGAGACTTCTTGTAGTAGAAAATGCTGAGGAAAGCTTAGAGCTGAAGGCTTTTTCAGAATGGATTTCAGGCATAGGGGATGGTACTATTGGTGAGGATAAGAGAGGCCGTACTATGATATATATACTAGACGATTTGTTGTTGAGTTCTTCAGGTGACTTTGTTGCATCTATTGCCAACCGCACAATTCCTGACTCCCAAGTTATGGATGGGTCCCTGCTTATTTAAATGGTAGAGCTATAGATATCTTAGTACCTACTAATGATATTGTTGACAAGGTGAACAACTACATGGTCTCGCAAAATCAAACTGAGTTAAAGACATATCTAAGTTCGATTCTGTTTGTAAGTCAGATTCTACTAGTGAGTGAATGAAAGATCTCCACACACCCGTCTTTTTAAACAGGATAAGATGTTCGGGAGTCCCAAATCTGAGATTAATGGTTGGCGTCCATGTGATGTTAATGTGGAATATTGATCATTCCGCTGGACTCTTTAATGGTACTAGGTTTTTAGTAACTCAACTTGGGAAACATGTTATTGAAGCTAAGATTTTATCGGGAGCAAATGAAGGTGAAAAGTTTTTGGGTAATTTACACCTAACGTCCCCAACCTTTCAACTTTTAATAGATTACATTCCTAACCTTTAATTCTACTTTTGGTGGTCCCCAACCTTTCCCAAAATCCCCAGCCAGGTCCCTACGGACAGAATCCGTAAACTCTAGCCGTTTATCTACTATTTAATCGAGGGCAATTTTGACAGAATACAAAAAATAAATATTTTAATTAAAAATAAAAATAAATAAAAAAAGAAAAAATGAGGGGGTGGGGACTCCTCCCCCCAACAACCCACTGCCATTTCTGACAGCCCTTTAGCTGTCGAAAATGGCAGCAATTATTACTGCCATTTTGGTTGCCAGAAGTGGCATCCGAGAGGAGTCTCTCCCCCCGTTCTTGCTGCAGAAATGCAGCAAGAACAAGAGGAAGGCTCCCCACGGCTGCTATTTCTGGCAGCAGGGAAGAGAACCTCTACTGCTATTTCTGGCAGCCCCTTTGGTTGCCAGTCCTCCCTATTCTTGCTGCATTTCTACAGAAAGAATGGGGGGAGAGACTCCCCTCCGACTGCCACTTACGGCAGCCCTTTGGCTGCCGGAATGGCAGCAAAAATTGCTGCCATTTCCGGAAGCTAAAGGGCTGCCGGAAATGGCAGCGTTTATTTATTTTTATTTTTAATTAAAATATTATTTTTTTGTATTTTGTCAAAATTGCCCTCGGTCAAATAGTAGACTAACGGCTAGAGTTGACGGATTCCGTCTGTAGGGACCTAGCTGGGGATTTTGGGAAAGGTTGGAGACCCCCAGAAGTAGAATTAAAGGTTAGGGACGTAATCTATTAAAAGTTGAAAGGTTGGGGATGTTAGGTGTAAATTACCCATAGTTTTTTTATTCCAAGACTTAAGAAAAATACAATATATTATTATTTCGTACAGCAAAATGTAAGTATTTGCCTCGATAAAATTGGTATTACTTCCAATGGTGCGCATTGTTGACATATGAATCTATAGTACAAAGCAACTACATAAGCCATAAAGACTCAGCAAACATGATAACTTGCATAGCTTGTTCATGAAATCTAACAAATGAACTCATACTCCCACACACAACCAGCCAGTCATACGGGGGCCCATATCCCTCGTATAAAGTACCACATGAGCTCGTCATAAATAAGGGTTGTCTATATATATAGGGCACACATGCCTTGTTCCCAAGGATTTACCATGCCTTGATCGTCAGCAAAGACTTACCAATATCAAAAGACAAGGCCTGGCCACATCATATCCACTGTCGGCGCCCCAATATTGCGTCCAGTATATATACCCAACTAGTAAGCTGCCAAGCCTCCAACACTGCATCCAGTGTATATACTCGCTCAACCAGCCACCGAGTCCCTAACACTCACGAGGGGTACATTTCCCCAAGTGGTATGTCTAGCTAGACGGCTACATAAGCAGTGTATTATATGGGAACCTCATGGAAATCATCCATTGCATCACAAATGCACAACTCACTCACCACGTCATGACATGTTTCCCATGTATGCTAATCACTCACATAGTCAATGTATGTATACTAGGCGTGCTACACATCATGGAGGATATAATAATATCAATCTATTAATGCACAAGAGTAAACACATGTGCATCATTTACGTATCGCACATAAGAAGTATATACTCAACAAATTAAGCTTTTTACTGATGGTGGAGTTATCATCTTTACCTCTCGTGTTGGTTCAATGCTTTGCTCCGAGTTTTGGCGATTTTCCTAATAACAATAATCATTCTAATTTCCAACTATTTATAGTTTCCCTTAAGGGTTAACCTATAATTAAATTTTCATTTAATTGCACATTTGCCCAAGGATAAATTTTGCAATTATCTTTAATGGATAATCATTATCTTAAAAATATTATATTTTATTCTTAATAAGTAATTAGTGTTTCTTCATAGTATAAAATCGAATATAATACTTTATTATACTCCTAAAAATTCCAATAAAATATCAAAAGACTATAGGAACTTATTTTTAATTAAAATGAAATTTTGGGGCATTATAGTCTAATACGAGGTTGCCTTTTACATGTTAGAGAAGGCAGTTTCCCATTGATGGTTTCTTATGTAATGACAATTAATAAGAGTCAGTGTCAATCACTTTCTCATGTCGGTATCTTTTTGCCAAAGTCAGTCTTTGCCCATGGACAATTTTATGTTGCTGTGTCTAGAGTTACCTGTCGAGGAAGTTTGAAAAACAAATCCACAGTAAATGTTGTGTACAAAGAAGTGTTTCGTAATTTGTATTAGTTCATCCTTATTATAATATTGTCGTTTGTTAGTGTTTGAGTAATTTTTGCATTATAATTAACTTATTCATTAATATTTTAATTGCCTTATTATTTTTTTCCAGAATCTCATTGTTATAATATATGTGATATTTTTCGTACGTCTTGAGTTTATAATATTCTCAGTTCATTAGTTAAATTTTTTGTACATATAAATAATTATGTCCCACGTATTATATGTACTATATGAAGTCCATCTTATAGTAGGTGTGGTGTAATATAAAATTTGTATTTCTAGAGTGTAACGTAATACAAATTCATATGTCAAGTATATTATAATAACAATGTGTTCTATGATACATGATTGACACATTACGCTATAATGATTACAAGTATTCATCCTAGATAATTTATTACGATATATGATTTAGTTATAATTTGATTGCATAATTTCACGTGCAAAAAACTAGTGTATATATAGATAAAAAAAAGTCACACGTAATCAGAAATGTCATATATGGAAATAAAAAGGTAAATGTGAACTCAGAGTCCGAGTTGTTTCCTTAGCTACACCGTATTCAGGGTGGATCCAAGGGGTAGCCACCCCAATCCCTGGCTACCCCTGTTTTTGAAAAAATCTATTTTTTTACCCTTCGAAATAATTTAAAAAAAATTTTTTTTTAGTATTTTGATTAGGGGTTGTCAAGTTCGGGCAAGTTCTACCTACATCTTTGACGGTCTTCTGGCCATACCCCTGATTGCATTAGTGTATCACCTAATTTCCTCATGAGGAAATTAAATATTATACCCGCTTTTTTTAGTTATCTTTTTTATACCCCTTCCATAAAATAATTTCAATTATACACCTTTGTCTTACTTTTATACACTCTTTTTTTTATTTTCTACAATTTCATTTATTGATTATTTGTTGTGATATATATATGGATATATATATATAATATATATAGTGTATATATGTTTAGTGTCTATGTATATATTATATATGTATTTATGCAAATCACAACTAACGATTTATTTTATTATTTGTAACTGGTTTTTTATTTTGAATTTTAAAGAATCGGATATTTTTGTTGATTATCCATTCCTCGGGATTAGAGTCATGTTTTAATTAGGAATCCTTAATTAATTGTAAGGGTACTATTTAATTGTCTCTAAAATAATGTGTCTTCATCGCCAGAACTGTTCACAGAAATTCACTGTTTCTTTCTCATTGCGGCTTCAACAGTGTCACAATTAGGTTTTTGGTGGATCATTATCAGTTTTGGTAGGTTGTCTAGTTGGGATAATGGTTTCCAAACGCAAGGCTGGTAGTCATAAGTCCGGCAATCAGTCCAAGAAGCGGTCTTGGTGAAAGATAGCGAAGAGTGAGGTTCGCACCAAAAGAATGAAAAAGTTCAAACTCAGCTACTGCTATGCCGCAAGGTTAGGAATCCTAATTTTTCCCCCATTTTTCATCTCCACACACCGTTTTTTGTTACTGGTGTTTCGAGGTTTAAGTTCTCAGTTATAGTGAAGTTATTATTATTTTTTAGGGCTATGTCGTTTATTGGGAGAGTTAAAATTCTTTTGATGTTTTCCGCAACTATCCCTTTTGCTTGGGGTTATTTATGTTCCCCATCTAATTGTTTGTCTGGCTGCAATGTCTTAACTTCTTTTGTCCAATTTGAGGCTTTTTTCCATGATTATCGCTCCTCTGCTTTTTTTCAGTGTAGCTATCTTTTTTTTTTTAGAAAATTGTTTTGGCTGTATACTATGAGAACAGGGCTTCTTGTTACCACCCCCATTATATGGCAAATGGATAGTCCAGTCAGATTCTCAAACTTCTTTTGTTTTTTTATTTGATTTTTATTATATTAATGCTTAGGTAGTCATGATTGGTTCCCCATTGCTTGTTCCTAATTTTGAGAAAGTTGTCCTCCGCATTTTAATTTTGCATTACATGTGGATTTCTAGTACAGTTTGAAAATTATTGCACTATATTTAATATTCTGATGTGATTAATTCAATGGGCCGCATTCTTGTTTATGTTCATGGTAACAATATTTTTGAGCTCATTGTTAGCTCAGAATTGGGCATATTAGTTGCTCAAACTTCTTCCCTTTTTTTAAAAAAAAAAATTTGATTTTTATTATATTAATGCTTAGTTAGTCATGATTGGGTCCCGTTTCCTTGTTCCTGAATTTGAGAAAGTTGTTCTCTGCATTTTAATTTTGTATTACATGTGGGTTAACATTTAATTAAGCTCACTTGTTTACTAAGTTAATCAATTTGATTATTACCATTTCCCTTAACATGTTTACGGACTAGCTTGTTAATTATTAGCGTATTTACTAGTTTTCACAATTTGCAGTGAAATATGGTTTGATTTCAACAGTAGACATGCTAGGTTTTCCATTGAAGAGTTCTGCCTCATTACTAGATTGAGATGTTTTGGGAATGATTATACGTCATATGTTGATCCCAAGAACGATAGGCTAAAGAAGGTGCACTTTAGCCAATACCCAACAGTTTCGATGGAGGCTTTGCTTGAAGTATTCAAAAACAGACCAAACATGCCAGATCGTGATGTAGTTAACCTGGGCATTATCTATCTATTGATGTTGTACTTGTTCACGGTAAAATGTCCCAAGGCCGTCAGCGATTCGTTTATGGTCTTGGTTGACTATGAAAAATGTGATGACCACTGCTGGGGGAAGGATCTTTTTACTTTTACCTAAAATAGCTTAAAGGCTGCCCTAAGGAACAAGACGATGACTAAAGAAGGTAATTGCCGGCCTACCATTCATTATTGTGCCAATGGATTCCTAATAGCATTTCAGGTATGGATTTATGAGACGTTACCGTCAGTCAATGGGAAGGTATGCACCAAAACATGTGATAGATCTCCTAGCATATTGAGTTGGACTTCTAATGGCACTACGTCCCTGCTAACTTCACACTAGAGAAAAACATCTTCGGAGTTGAGGAGGTAATTTATTCTACGAACCATTGCATGTTTTTGTTTCTTGGTTTTTTGTTTGCCAACTTATTTTTTCTTTTCACCTACTACCACCCTTGTACTATCTAATTTTCTCAATTTAACAGATACCTGTCACTCAAGTTAGTCCAACGGCTGATGAAATGGCACAGCCATATGCTTTTGGCTTGTTTGAGGACTATTCACGTGATCAAGTTTTCCCAGATGTTCACAATGACCCATTGGGAAGCAAAGCTGAGCATCCTACAGACGTGTGCTCTTCCGATCTACGGAATCTTGGAAAATGAGGATCATTCAATGCCTCCAAGTGGAGTAGAAAAATATTCAGCTCCTTCAACAAGGGTACCCTACATTTCAGCATTTCTCTTATTTAACCTCCATCTTGTCTTCCATTCCTTTTTTTTCTGTTTCCATTCTTTTCTTTTTTTATTTATTTTAAATTCCATACTCGTTATTGTAAGGATGGTATCTCAACTGATGGTATTCATGCCGGCATACAAAACCATACACCCATACCTGCAGCTGATGTTTTAGTTGGACCAACAGTTGATTTCCCCTATAATGGGTGTCAAAACATATGTTTCTCATGCCTCAAAGTCGTGGTAGCCCCCTTGGTGGAGTTGTCCATTGTTTACCAACTGATGAAGTTAGGAAGCTTGATTTTGAGAGTAAAATGGTTGTTTGCCACATTATTCATGCCTAATTGACTTCACTTTTCCCTCTTTTTTTTTCCAGCATATTCTTATTCATAATATTTCTTACTTCTGCATCATACTTAGGAAACTGTGGTTGCCGACGGTGTGGGATGTAGCAACAATACAGGCAATGAGAGGGATAGAGCATCTTACTTACAGGTTTGTTGTAGTACATTGACAATGCCCCCCTAATTATAGGTTATTGCTTATTTCTTCCATCTTTTATTTCTTTGATTGTGATTGAATCAACTCCATGTTACAACTGTTAATTGTTTCATATTACAGGTTCGTTGTAATACATTGACAATGCCCCATTTCCCCCCTCATTACTGCTTATTACTTCTTCCACCGTTTATTGGTTTGACTGTCATTGAATCAACTCCACGGCCAGAACTATTATTTTTTTTCACTTGTATTAACATGAAATTTGACTCATACTTGTATCTAGGAAAAGGCAGGTGGTAGCCACGGTAGCATCAGGGAGGGGATTAAGGTGGCAAACACAGTAGATAGGTTACAGGCTTGTTTATAATTTGTTGATAACACCCTATAAACATAGTTTGTTACTGTTTTGCCCCCAACCCGACCATGGTATTAGTGACACTATATAGTTTATGTGTGTGCATTGGATGGAGGGTTTGTATTGGGATTACTATGAAATTTGACTCTTACTTGTATCTAGAAAAAGACAGAAGGTAACCACGAAAGTAGCAGGGAGGGGATTAAGATGCCTAATGCAGTAGATACATTACAAGTTTGTGATCTATTGATAACAATGGTAAACATATTTTGTTACCTCTCCCCTCCCCCCCCCCCGGGAGCCTTGAACATGGTAACAGTGTCACTATATAGTTTATATGTCTGTATTGGATGGAGGGTTCGTTGAGTCTATATTTTTTAAGAATGTCTGGGTGTTACTGTTTTTCCAATTTGACACAAATGATGGGAGTTACATTGTATCAACTTTTGATGGCATTACTTTGATTTTATGGTAACATAATTCTTTTCGCTATTTCCATAGCCATTTATGTCTTGTTCATTATTTCCACATCAATTTATGTCAATGGCCAGATTTCTTAGTAGTATTGCTTATTTTTCAATCTGGTTGCTACCATAAAAAAACATAGAACCATTCTATTAAGTCCAAATTCTAATAACAATAGGTAAGTATGTTTCTTTCTCTGCTGTATCAGATTTTAATATTACTATTACAATGAACATAATTTTATATATTAGAAAGATTTTCATATTGATAACTCATTTTTTGCTGGAAAATTTTCCTTTATTTTATAATTGATGTTACATGACTTGCATGCACTGTTCCTTTTTTTTTTTTTTTTAATTTTGTTATCCCAGCTAGACCGCAACTTACAATGAAAGCTGAATACTGTTACCAGCACAATATGAAGTTCAATTTGTTGCCTATTTTCAATGTCCTACGAAGATGTTACCAGCATCATGTTGCTCTGATATATATGTCCACACTCATAAAATTTTTTGATGGTAACAAACAAATAATTGGCATGTCAAACTGCCCCTTCTTGTCAAACTGGTAACAACATTCTTTTGGCATGTCAAACTGTCCCTTATATCACTTCTTTTGATGGTAACATGGTTGCTGATTTGATGGTAACATTAGTAAATGTATCCCTCTAACCCTAGTAACAACATTCCTTTTACCTGTTATAGTGGTAACCACAATCATTTTACCTGTTACCCATGTTTCAAGGCATTCAGGCTTTTAGGAGGTGTCTTGAAGCAATTGAGGCCACCAAGTGCAAACTTAAAGACGACATTTCTACCATGAAAACCTATCCCAATGAATTACATATCTTCCATGAAAGCTTTTTTGATGTGATTAATAGGATCACACAGGCTATCGAATCATCATTCAGCTACGGTGCTCTGTCCGGCTCATCCTTGTCAAATGATAAGGTATTGGTTACATTGTTTACTGACCACAATATTTTGATGCTTCGTTACCCCGACCTTCTTTCCTCCTCCCCCTGCAGAGGGAAACATTTTACCACCATGTCGCTACTTGGTTCTTATGTTTTATTAAGGATCTAGAACTTGTTCTGATTCTGTTTCTGTTGTGAACAATGATCAAACTAACATAGCTGATGCAATCAACTAGTGCCAGTCATTGGTAACACTTGTTTGTCTACTCAATTGTTTTTTTCCTAATGTTTTTATTACAGACATATTGTTTTTGGTAATTATTTTATTCTACAACATGGCAGATTCCCACAACTGATGTTGTTCCAATAGCCCATATTTTACCCATTGGTAACAAAATAATTTACACTAATATGAAGAGCATCTTGAAACTACTGTCAACCATCCTCCTAATCTGTATTATCGGTCACTCTGTCTTTCTGCTTGTAATGAAAAGGTACACCCATTTTTTAACTTACTGTATCCTTTACCATTTCCACATCTATGGAATCACGATTCATATCTCACCATCATTTGCTTTGTTGTATTTCACGCTTTCTGTTCGATTTCCACTTCTTAAAGGTTTGTAGTTGTTCTCCTCGCTGCCCCTCTGCGCAAGAAAGTGGCGATGATTGGAGTGTGTTTGATATACCCCTACCAAATTTTGAGTTGGTAATTGCTCCTATTTTTACAACGTACAAATTTCTGTTCTCCCTTGTTTGTTTTCCATTAATCTTTTATATATTATGTCTGCTTCTAATTTTTTTTCCTTCAGATCCCTGAAATTGACTTTGAACTTTCTCTTGTACAAGTTTCTAACCAGGGTAATGAGGCGTAAATATATTTACTCCACCGTCCAACATTGTGACAAGGTCTTATGTCAGCTCACGTAAAAGGAAGGAGGTTGTTGGGGGAAATGCAGATCGTGTACAGAGTATCCTATCAGCTCAAGTAAGGGAAAAGAAATTGTGGGGGAAAATCAGATTGCATACCCCAAGATGTTACCTACATATTAGATAATGACCAAGAACCATGTACCAAGATGAACCTGGGTTATGCTGGATTTGTTAAACGGCCTGTGCAGACTAGCTCAAACCCTCAAGCCGCGCCAGTCCAATAAGATTTTGAAGATTTTGAAACACCAATAATACCAGCAAAAAGGAATAGGAAGCCTACATCATTCTTGCTCTCCCCATTTGTTCGTTCTTAAGCCTACATCATACTTGCTCTCTCCATTTGTTGGTTCTTTCTCATCTGGTTGTGATAGCCTACTGCTTCGGCAATCAAATTTTAGTTACAAATGTTGCCTTGAGATCCCAGAACCTGATGATGCAGACAACTATAGAATATGGTTCAACACGGGGTTGAATGAAAGAAATAAGTTAGTTTTTTTCAAATCAGTGTGCCTGCTTTTCATTTGCGTGTTGCTGATTTTAATGAGTTGCCTCGATACAAATACTCATCCATTTCGGTAACATTTAATATGTGCAGGATAAAAAAGTTTAGAAAGGAATTCCTTGATATACTCCCGCCTATTATGGTAGGGACTATAAAAGTGGGCAGAATATGTGGTGGTACGAACTGCAGTGTCCAGGAACACCTCTAAGTTCACAGGTTTGCTTTTCAAATAAGTATGAAAACTTCTCCTATCCTAATCATGTTAGAATATGTATATTGCTTTAATTAAGGATTGTAATGGTTTCAATTGACAATTGTTTTCCCACAGCATATGGATGCTATGTTTCACCATTTTCGATGATATATGGCATCGTTCCTGACAAACTCAATCAAGGCCACGTCAGTAGACTATTTCTTTAGTGCTAGAGTTGGGGCAATATACCAAACTCAAAAGACGAATCATGATATACTCAAGTACACTGAACGGAAAGAGATAACTGACTACTTGTTGGGAGTGCACCTGAAGCATAGTGTTAGTTGGACACTAGTTGACTGTGTGTTCCTCCATGTTTTCATGCAGTCTAAAAAGCATTGAATATTGGTAGTTCTCGATATACATAATTTGAGGTTAGATATTTACAGCTCGTTGCATAGAACAGTGCGAGACAACCTTGTTTTCGTATCAGTTGCTCATCTTCGCTCGGCTTTATCGCTACTTGCTGACAAGCGGGTGTCCTGCACGCACCTGTCCCTGTGACACCTATTGACTGCCGTATTGTTGATATGGTTCCTCAACAAGAAAATGGGTACGGTTAACTCAATTTTTACATTTTAATACTGTTCTCTAATCATCTTTTTCCTTTGTTGAGCACATAGTAAACTAGAACCTATGCACATGAATATTTATGCTTATTTTTTTACCCCGCATGGATGATAGTGGAATCTTTGCAATCAAATACGCTGAGTACATATTCAGAAACAAACTACATCAGTTTGATACACTCACCGCACAGACAAATATGGCTATTTAGTTATTCAAATATGTCAACGAGAATCACATTTGAGTGTCTGAAATTTGTAAAGATAATGGATGTTTTAGGTGTCAGATAATGTGGATTATGTCCACATATTTTATTTTGAGCATTGGTATTAGTTTTAGATTTCTCACCCAAGACAAGTACTTTTTGTAAGACGTCTGCTATATTTGTAGCAGTGACCTGGTTAGTTTTAATAGTTAATGAATAACAACTTACATTTACATGATTCCTACTCTTGTACGTATTACCTTGATGTTTTAAGTATTACTGAATTTTTTTATGATGGATCTTGTTTTGGTGTTTCGGTAGATGGAAGTTATACGATGGAATATATTTGTTAGATTGAATATTGGATTTTGTAGGGTTTGTTGATGTTATTTTTCATTTTCCATTCTAGTATCTATATGAATGGTTAGGATTAACATCGAAATTGTGTTGGGATTTATTTGGCAGATGGAGTTTTGTATGATTTGCTGAACACATGAATTTTGTACCGTTTACTGTACACAAGCTCTCCAGTGGGTTAGAATGTATTTTTTTTCCATTATCTGTCAGAATTGTGTGTTACTGGGATCACTTGCTAGTTTCCATTACTAATGCAATTTTCAATTATTTATGAACAGATTGCTTAATTTCCATTTTCAGATTGTGAGGCCGTTTTCATTTCACAATACTTATAAATATGATATGTTTACTTTTCCTTTTTCCTTTTCAAATATAGTATTCTGCTAGCATCTATGTGAATAAATGGGATTAAGAAATATTTAATGCTTTTTGTTTTGGTAATTTTTGCATAAATGACTGGGACATTTAGTAACCATATTAGGCTGAGTTAATTTAGCTGTGTTTTAAATGTATTTTTGTTCCTCTTCCATTCTTTTTGGCTGTGGTCATATATTATGTGCAGTTTAGCCATAACCCACGTTATCAGTACTTCATTTTATTAGTAACACAAGGTAACATTGTTGTTATTTACATTTGTGTCAATTTCTGATGATAACACTTGTAGGTGTCCAAGCAGGTTTCAAGGTTCCTTAGCAAATTTACCAATCTAATCTTGGTATCTAATGGTAACAATTTACCCTTTCGACTAATTCTCAAGGTAACAACTGTAAGATTCCTAGCCTGTAGATTTCAGAGTTCCAAAACTCTTTCATGGTAACAAGATGCTCAATAAATTGTTACCACTGCCAGTAAATTGTAGTCACCTATACCAGGTTCACAGATGCTATAGCCATGGCATTCTGGTAACAGGATCACTTAAATGGCCAATTTTTGGTAACAAAAACCATTCCCAAATTCAGTCTTCGGCAGAACCAGGTTAATTCATCTTTGATAACACGGTAATTCCTACAATCACACTTTGGCAACAGCTTGCGTACCTTTTACTGCAGTTGACCTGATAAAAATAAATCACATATGAACAGAACGAATTTTAAACTTTAACATCTCATGGTGGTCACCCTGATGTTTGCTGACCACAAGCATGAGGTCTGCCTCCTTCCCATCTATCTCTGCTTGGTAATCATGTGTGACATCTATGTGACTTTTTTTTCTAAAAATATGCTGATAATTAACATTAGAAGCAATAAAAAAAATAAAATGTCAGAAATTAGAACCTCTTTTACATTTTACCATTATACTTCTCAAAATAACAAATTGCTAGAAATTTAAAAAAGTAACTAATTGATGTCCCTTAATCAAATAGATATATTAAACCACAATACTGCCAACACCATATATTGCATATTTATACATAAAAATACCAAAAACTATTTGTTCCGTGCATATTTTAAGTCATATATTACAATCATAAGTTGTAACCATGTGTACATTATAAAAATTCTCACATTATGATCTACTATTCTGCAATAAAGAAACTATAGTGGCCAAAATTTATTAGATCGGAAGAGCGTCGAAAACAGCATGAAATCATCACAAACACAGGTTCACAGGGATTGAATATAAGACCTTACAAAGAGGACATAAGATGCAAATAAACCAAAGACTAAATCAAGCACCTCAAAAAAAATATTAATAGCAACGATTTCTTTGATCCAGAATACTTTCAAAGCCACTCATCATAGTTACGAATAGGAAAACAACTATTAACCTATTTCACTTCTGCTCTAATTGGTTATTCTTTCATGACACGTTTACGCTTCTTTGGAGCACTAATGATAGGTGTTTGAGGATTCGTACACCTCCTTGCATTGTGTCCATACTGCCCACGTCGTTTGCAACGTACTGTCCTCTTTCCTTCAATTGAGGACTTGAATCATCCTTTTTTAGGCCTGCCTAGACCCTTTCTAACCACATGTGGTAAAACTTGAGTATCAAGTATGTTAGCTGGCACATCTCACTCATCGACATTCCCTAAAGGGTTAATTTGGCCAGTATACACCTTCAGCGAGTTCTTAACCATAAAAAATTATGAACAGTACTCATACTCGTCCAGATGTGTGGACGATATTACCGCTAACGCTTGTTGGCATGGTAGCTCATCAATCTGGAACTTCCCACATGTGCATGTCTTTGCATCAAGGTTCACCGTATAGTGCAAAGTTCCATTAAACACCTGATAACATAGATCACAAATCGGGTACACCTACAAGCAATAAGTTTAAAATTCATGTTACTTACCAATGTATCGAGTGATGATTTTTAAGAACAATTTATACATCAACCAAATTTGTTTGAATTACCTCTAATCTCAAAGATAATTCCATGTTTTCTTTAAATGAGATTTCCTGTTTCAAACACAATGGTGTGAATGTAGAATTTGCTTCTGTACACCATTTATTAAACCACTTCTGGATTAATGACTGCATACATTCCAACAACGCCTCTACAGGGAAATCCTTTGAATCCCTTGACCAATTCTCGAAACCTGCCTTCTCCTTTATGGGGAAAAAAAGGTTTTTTTTTTTGTACATATCAGTTTGTTAAAACATCGTCAACATATGGTCAGTGCATGGTAACATGACATCATAATATGTTGCTGCAATAAACAAAGAAGCCACTAAATTTGGATATCATAAGATGTTACATAAAGAATAACTTACCAAATATCCATAGATATCATTGCTGCATTTTTTAATCTGCCTTATGAACATATGCAAATCTTGCTTTGTGTAAGCCCTTGCTGCTCTATTAAAGTGCTCTGTATCTTTCCAGCCTTCTTGCCATACTCCTTCTTTACATTGTTGAACAAGTGGTATGTGCATACAACATGAGTTGCATTCATAAACACTAGATCAGCCATCTTTGAAATACTGCGATGTCTATCAGAGACAATACACAAGCCTTCTCGATCGCCAAATGCATTTCTCAAACGGTCAAAGAACCACCCCCATGATTCATCATCCTTAGTGTCACCTATGCCATAAGCCAGTATAAAAATTCTGTTGTTACCCTCATGTGTACATGCAATAAAAAACGTCCCACAATAAGTACCATTGGGATAAGCTGCATCAACCACAATTACTGGCCTGCAATACTTCCACCCTTCTATAGATGCTCCCAAAGCCACAAAGGAGTACTTAAATCTGTTTTCCTCAACAATCGATATATTTGTAATTGTATTCGGGTTTGCTTTGCCAACTCTGTACAAATACGCTCGAAGTTTTTGATATGATTGTGATGGGTCACCCCTGATCATTTCTAACTCGCCGTGTTTTAATATAGCTTAGCCTCAGCATATACATCTGTTTTATATCTGTAGCAATATTAGTGGCAGTGTATATTGTTTTGGTATGTATGAACTTGTACGCTATAATATGAGCAATCAGTTCCCTAGAAGAGTTCTTGTGCATCCCAGCCAAGTAATCAAATGAATATACATGACTTCCACTAATCCTTGTTAGCTTAAACGTCTCAGTGTTACCAACAGACATTGCTTGTAATCTCCACTCACATTTTGATTTAGCATATTTCACATAATATGTTGATTTATCAGATTTTTGCACGCGATATTCATATCGATTCTTTACAGTGTGCTTAGCCAAGTTAAGAGAGAGTACCAGTTTGTAACGCATGGTTTACCAATGATGATGCTTTCACTGTCCATCTGTGAAACAACTTCGATCAAGGGGTCCTCGAAATTAACAATATCTCTACATATAATATTGCACAGTTCCTCACCCAACTGTTCACTCGTAGAGAGCTCTGTCAGTGGTGGTGCTTCCAAACTTTCATGCCTTAACGTGAATGGTTGTGCCATATTACAATGTAATCGGGAATTACTCAGAAGTCCATATGTTTCAGATGTATCTGTCTGAGTGTATTAAACAAAAATTGGATATTTCTCAATTGCTTTCACCTCCTCTTTCAGCTGTAGGTAAAATTTTAAGGATGACTCGTTGGATATCTTCATGAAAGACCGATTTGTTGATTTTGTAACTCAGGTTCAATTTGTATTCGTCTGGACTCTTGCCAAGTTCAGCATAAACAGCGTCTTGTAGTTATTGAAATGAACAATCATCTGGAAGCAAATAACCTGCGTTGATGTACCCAACATATTCGTTTTCTGGAGACCACCAACCATGGTACATCAATAAAACGCCATTGCTTCCCATATTATTATTGTTGATTTTAAGATT
Source organism: Nyctanthes arbor-tristis (assembly GCA_963692815.1). Lineage (NCBI taxonomy): Eukaryota > Viridiplantae > Streptophyta > Magnoliopsida > Lamiales > Oleaceae > Nyctanthes > Nyctanthes arbor-tristis. The sequence continues at coordinate 21,739 of CAVNYN010253567.1, forward strand.
CTGGGCAGTAAGAAATTGTGGGATAATCTCGTTGATTTCTGCCGTTTTGAGGACTAATTTTTGGGTTGAATTAGCAGCAATAGTTATCTTGAATTGATCCGGGCGATCTGGGGATGGAATGGGAGTTATGATTTTGCAATGATTTTGTTTGAAGCATATTTACAGGAAGTAACGGCAATGGAATTAAATAGTGGGCTGATACTTATGATTATGTTTCAATTGTTATTTAATCTTGGTGGTGGTTAAAACATATATTATATATACACACTATATATATATACGAATATAATAATATATATAAATTTCTTATTTATCTATTTTTTGTTTCTTTTTATACTTTTTTTTTCTGGGGTGTATCTTTGAAATGTATATAGACTATTTTTGTAATTTGTTTGAGGGGAGGTGTATGAATGGCATGCTAGAAATGGTACCTTTTATGTAAACATCCCTTTCCTCTTTCTACAATAATATTCACGGTCTCTAGACTAGCGGCCCATTTGCCCAATGTCTTAACTTATTTTGGCTACATGACTAGTACTTTGTTTGAATGTGGTAAAGTTTAGTGGTTTTAAAACCTAGCATTCTTTTTTCAATGTGGTAAAATTTAACCGTCCTAAAACTAGCATTCTTTTTTCAATGTGGTAGAATTTAGTGGTCCTTAGCCTACCATTCCAGTTTGAATTTGTTAGAGCTTAGTGGTTGAATGTTGTAAAGTTTAGTGGTCCTAAGAGCAGCATTCTGTTTGAATATGGTAATTTACTGTGTTCTTGGGCTCCGTGTGCTTTTTTCCGTTTCGGCATCTCCAATTTTTCTTTGTTCTTCATCATTTGGCCAGAAATCCAAAATTAATATGAATAATGCTATTTAGCATGTACAAATAGTGCTTGACAATAGTCCAAGTGGCAACCAATATAGCATTAAATGATAAGTGAAAATAAATAAATGAATAAAAGGCCGATTTAATTCAACTTATCATTTAATACCACCTTAATATAGTGTCCAGTACCAGTGGTGCTAAATAACATTATTCAATTGATATATATATTTCGACATATAGGCTAGTTAGGTTTCCAAAATGCAGTCTTTTAATCTTGACATCTATGTAATTTACGATTTTACTATTTTCAGATTTGCTTTTATTCTTGTGTACTTAGAATGATCAAATTAGTAGTTTCAATGAGTTGTTAGTATAATTTTAGATTTTTCTTAAAGCTTGTAGCAGTGAATAATTGAGCAAAGAAGTACACCTTTTATTTTAGGATATGCAAGTTGGAAATCTCTTTTATTTAAGCTAGCTCTAAGATTAAATAATAAATATTTGATTCAACATACTTATAGTTTGTGTTGGAGTTTTAGCTAGGTTTCTAGAAAACCTAGCGATTCAGGTCAAGACTTCCTTGAATAAGCCTTTTTCAACTTCGATTTTTCATATACGTCATGCGAATGTTTAATCTAGTCCTTTAATTTGTTCTTAAATACAAATAATAAATATTTGGTTCAACATACTTATAGTTTGTGTTGGAGTTTTAGGTTTCTAGAAAACCTAGCGATTCAGGTCAAGACTTACTTGAATAAGCCTATTTCAACTTCGATTTTTCACAAACATCATGTGAATGTTTAATCTAGTCCTTTAATTTGTTCTTAAATACAAAGGTGAAATGACGGATTCTTAGATCAACCATATTTGGTGGAACAGTTGGAGCCATTTAAGAAGACACTAGTAAATCAAACGGCAGTGATGCATACAGGTGAATGCAGGTATAACACAATGGTCCAACAATTTATCTGATGAAATTAACGGTAAAGAATATGAGACAACTGACAACTCTGTCTGCTTGACATGATACAACAAAACTCTATGGCATATATGATTAATTAATGGGTTAATTTCACAAATGGGCCCCAACTTTCACACTTATTATCAGATGGGTCCCTATCCTTGTTTTCAATGTCGTCGGTCTCCAATTTTTTTATAAAGTTACTCATAAGGTCTTTTATGACATTTTTACCCTTACTTCTTAAATAAAAAAAAATCTAAAATATAATAAGAATAATAAAAACAAAGAGGAAACCTAGCTAGCTACCTAAATCTCTAACATGACTGAAAATGAAAAATATTTGTACTATTTTTCTCTTTTTGGGAAACTCAATTTTTCTTGTCATTTTTGACAACAATATTGTGAGTCTCTATTATTACCGGAAATGACTAATGAAATTTTCCAGTAAGAATGTGGACGGGTAACTAAATAGGTAGGGTGGAAAATTCCAGTGGTGATTTCTAGTAGCAAAAGATAATACCACATAATTTTGCTATTTGTTCCTCTCCCTGCTACCATAAATGACAGAAAAATTAGAGTTTCTCAAAAGAGAAAAATATTACAAGTATTTGTCATTTTCGGTTATGTTAAAGATATGAGTATAATGGGTAGAGTTAGCTATGCAGGTAGGGAAATTTTTATTTTCCTTTTTATTTTTATTATTTTTACTATTTTTTAGATTTTGTTTTTGTTTTTATTTAAAAAGCAATGGCAAAAATATCATAAAAGAGTTTATGAGTGAATTTATGAAAGGTTGGAGACTTACTGTATTGAAAAAAAATGGTTAGGGGCCCAACTGATAAAAAGAGTAAATGTTGGAGACCATTTGTGAAATTAACCCTTAATTAATTGACTAATAACTGTAAACTTTATCGCAATTGATCAGCACTATTTTTTATAGAGTTAGATCGAGCATCTGTATAGAGCTCGAGAATCAATAGAAAACTATTCATAGAAAAACTTTTAGATTAGCAGCTTGATTCATTCTTTTTTTTTATATAATATTTGATTCATTCGATATACGATACTAATTTTACTTCGCATTAGATGGTAATCATTTTCATTAGTTGTAAAAAGTATTATTCTCTTATGTTTGGTAATCATAAGCAGAGCTAGGGGTGGCCAATGCCGATTTTGCCATGAGGCAAAGGATGCGTAAGTTTTGGGATCTCAAATAACAAAGGCAAATTTTCGCATTGAACAATTATTTCCAAGAGATTTTCTACAAGTTAAAGCAGATCTGGCTCTTTACACAGAGTCAAATAACCAATAAAAATCATTCAAGTCACATGATGCATGTGACTTTCGTGTAAGGAGCCAAATATGATTCTTTAGAATTTCATTTATTTCCAACCCTTGGCTCTTATTCTTCCTTCCTTTTTTTTTTTTTAAATTTTAAATAACATAATGGAATAATTGAAAAAGAATAATTGAACAAATAAATTATGAATGTTTGATTAATATTTTGTTTCTAAAACTACAAAAAGAATATTGTTTGAGTAAGTGGTCTTTTGAAACTTTTGTCAGCTTTATTATTTGTTTATACGAGGAATTTTATTTTGCCTACACGTAGGGATAATAACATCCATGCGTGCATGTGTGGCACACAACTAAATTACAAGAATCAAATACTAATAGCCTAGATGTGTGTCACATATATACGCATACATAATAACATGTTTACGTGTAGGCAAAATAAAATTTATGTTGTTTATGTGTTACAACGAAATTTGCTATTGCTAATTATGTAATTATTATAAATGATTGAAGCCTTGTCAGGTTATCAAATTAAAGTTTTATTAGTTTATACAATTATACAATGTTGTATTGGTCTACTTTATACTCTGATTTTTATAGGTTAATTGTTAATTGATTTGTGGTGATGTAAGTA
>CAVNYN010253576.1:9303-54521 GCA_963692815.1 Nyctanthes arbor-tristis
CCCCCCCCCCCCCCCCCCCCCCCCCCCCCCCCCCCCCCCCCCAAGCAGATCCGGACTACTATTCTTGATACTGATTCTCCATGGAATTCCACTAACTTCTACTTTCTGATTAAAAATTCTATGCAGTTGCTGCTGTGTTTAGCTTGGCCAATAAACTTCAGCCTGCAATTATTTTTATCGATGAGGTGGATAGTTTTTTGGGCCAGCGCAAAACAACAGATCATGAAGCATTAACTCACATGAAAACTGAGTTTATGGCTTTGTGGGATGGTTTCACCACAGACCGTAAGTTTTCCATCAATTCCTGGGTATATTAACTAATGATGATTTGCCTTAATCTTTGACATGCCTTTCTGTGGTCTATTATAATATATTTGTCCTGGTTTTCAACCATAATAGTGATACGTAGTTGTACTTGTATAAATTTTTAAATGAGAGACTGGCAACTCTCCTTTTGCTGAGATGGTATGATTTTGTTTATGCAGATAATTCTCAGGTGATGGTACTTGCTGCAACCAACCGTCCATCAGAACTTGATGAGGCGATTATTCGCCGTCTTCCTCAGGCATTTGAAATTGGAATTCCTGATCGTAGGGAGAGGTCGCAAATACTGAAAGTGATTCTGAAGGACGAAAGGGTGGAAGATGATATTAATTATGACCATATAGCTGGTCTTTGTGATGGATACACGGGCTCAGATCTTCTTGAGCTCTGTAAAAAAGCTGCCTACTTCCCTATCAGGGACTTACTCAATGATGAGAAGAATGGAAAGTCATCTTCGGTTAGTATTTTTTATCCTTTTCCTAATTACCCATTTTGGAATTTCACTTGTTGCCCGTGGTAAAAAATGGTCTTTAAAGTACTTGGCTAACAAGAATTATTTTAGATAATTTCACAATATAACTGTATTATAAATTTTTAAGTTGCAAATTCAATTCAAAACACAATATGCCACTGGAATTGAGGAATATGTGAGCTCCTAGAATAGACTCCTCCTTTAATGTACACTGAATAAGTGGTACCATTTCAATTTTTATCTGTTTTAATATTCAATTTTATGAAGAACAAACCCGTAAATTTCTATGTCCCCTCCCGATGCAAATGCTCGGCATAAATCTAGTCACAAGTTAATTCTATTGTTTGTGGCTTCATTCCCTTCCAGAAATAAATTCTTTGAGTGCTGCTGCTTTGCTAGATTCCATTTTCTTTAATATAATTAAAAAAAAAAAAATAGTACAGAAGGATGAGATTACATTGAAGCACTGACATGAATGCTTGGGTTCTTTCCAACTATTTTGCCTGTTTTCTCATAAAAAATTGAATGTGCTCCTCCAGGAGCCAAGGCCATTATCGCAGTCAGATTTGGAGAGAGTTATCTCCAAAACAACAAAAACGAAAGTAGCTGCAAGTGAATACTCCCGGTCAAGCTCACAATCATCATGGCCAGTGCATGGGGATTCAGACGATTATCAGGTTCAAGCAGCCATCAATGAGCTATCTAAGCTTGTGGTTTCTCAAATTTTGAACATTCAGCAGGATTCTCAAGAACCGTGACTGTTGTTCTGTTAAAACCTTGGAGAAATCTTGTTGCTTGTATAATTCAATGTCTGTTAGATTATTAATTACTACAAGATTTTATGAACATGAGATTTATCCCTTTAAGAACGCATCTTGAAATTTGGGTTCTCCCTGTGGGAGGATCATTTTTATGTGACATGGACTAGGAGGCATTCAATGACCATTGTAAACATTTTAGAACAGTAGTACTTATAATTGAGGCTAGAGGTTGGTATCGCTTGCATCTGTATGCTTGCTGTGAGTTTTAGATTACCATATGCTTTTATCGCTCTAGAAATTAGGGTTATCCACTGGATCCACAACGTATATCGGCAGTTGCTCCGGACCATGTCATCTTGGGCTGGCACTTTATTTATGAAAATCCGAGCAAGGTCCAGCAGGAAGAATGTTTTCTAGCGTGGTCAAGCTATGAGATCAAGATACTTTTAGCTGGAAATATGATTCTCGTTTGCTTCCCAACTACTTGTTTAATTTTCATAATAATAATTCATTCAATGGAAAGTTTACTGGCATACACGTACAGGCATTGAAATCATTATTCATCGCAAGGTGATGGATGTGCTTGTCAAGGCTGGTTAGATATTTTTATTTATAAAGCGAGGACAGTCTTTTAGGGAAAAATTTTCAGACTCTAGAATTACGGCATATGCAAATAAAAATAAGAAAAGTGTCCGCAGAAGTCTTAATTAAGCAATAAGTTGGGCTCTTTACATTCACTTGCTAGTTAGTTATTTGTTTCAAGTAACTCTGAGTACTGAAATTTTATCCCTTTTTAAGTTTTGGAAGTCTCACGAAATTATCTCATCCTGTAAAGGATGTTTTTTCTTTAAAATAAAAGTAATATACCGGTAAGTAAATAAGTGCAATATATATTTTAAAACTCAGTCAAACATTTGAGTGTGAGTAATGTTGATGAAATATTAATATATTATTATTATATATTATAATTTTCATAGAGCCAGAATTAAATGGGACGCTTGGTCAAAAAAAAAAAGGATTAAATGGGACGCCTACGGCATTGTGAAAGAGCAGCAAATTTATATGACCGGAGCACAAGTTTCTTGACTTCTACAAATATATTATTATGCCATAAGTTGAAAAGAACGATGATGTTAATTAATTGCGTCTCCTTTCCGTTAGATATTGGGTAAATAGCACCTGAGATTCTTGAACTTTAGAAAATTTTACCCTTGGATCCCTAACTTTTATTTCCAGCAGTTGAGGTCCTTAACCTTTTGATGAAAATTAGCAATGTAGGTCACTTTAACAGAAACATGGTGAAGTGGTTGAAGGTTTTGGTCTCTGTTACAAATAATTTTAAATGTTTGGACATGATTTGCTAGATTTTTGAAAGGCTTGGGATCTCATATATTATACAAATCAGTCTTGAATTCACCCGCCTTGATTCAATATTATGATTAGCTTGCTAGTTTTTGGAAAAGTTTTAAGGCCCCAGTTGTTAGAAATCAAGAGTTACTGACCAGAGGCTAAACTCTTGTAAAGGTTAGGGATTCAAGTGCTATTTACTCATAATTTTTCAAGTTGAATTTTGAGTCAAATGTAAAATATTATTTCTCCTCCGGCGTATCGCATTCACAATGGAAGATTTATAAAGATGTTTAAATAATGTTGTGGAGTTTGACAAGATGAAATGAAACACTCGGGAAGGATTCAAAGGTTTGACAATGTCCAAGATTGATTTTTCAACTATCAAATTAAACGATAAAGCTGCAAATCCGACATTATTACTCTACTATTATGATTTAGCTTACGTCATTAACAATTTTACCAGTTTATAAATAAATAGATCATTTGACTATAGTGACTCGTCATGTTGCCTTCATCTAGCTTCTCAATCGTCACGAGACAATTTCACCCATGTTAAGTAGCAATTATACCGCAAGCAAGACTTTGTACACTCCGTCGTCTACTCAAAGACTATAATACTTCATCTCATTTGACAATTTCGCCCATATTAAGTAGGAGTCTTTTTAGTTATTTTGTACGAAATTAGATAGCCAATTAAAATCATCCAACTCACATGAGTACTGGCATGCACCCATGTGATTTGAATGATTTTAATTGGCCATTTAGCTTTTTGTATGATACTGTATAAAGAGTTAGATCTGGCTCACTAGAAAATTATTATTAAGCACCCATGCACGTGCTACTTCTGTAGCCATCAAATGATTGCAATTATATCACAAGCAAGACTTTGTACACTCGGTCATCGTAGGAACGCTACCCACAACCCCACACAACTATCGTCATTTCAATGCACAGAATAAAATTCTAGTACTCTAAAACTATACTTCATCTTATTTGACAAATTAAGAACTGACGTATGGATACAATTCCCAATTTGTTGTAAAAATGGGGTTCTTAAAACGTACATATAGAATCTTAATCAGTTTAAAGCACCCTCTTATATCTTGAGTATACGAAATTTTTTTAATGCACAAGAGTCAACATACACCAACCGCCTATGACAACTAAATGAGGTTGTACCATACTTTTGAAGAGTGCAAGTGTGATATAACCGACCAATATTGGCTCTAAGCCTCTAATGGTAGGCCAAGGTGGCATTTTAGCTGAATGACTGTTTTGCTTGCAATTATTATTACTGGAAGAAATATGAGCTGACTTCTCTAAGAGAGCACATTGAGTTTCTTTTATGCTAATTTGAAGGTAGCTAGTGGATTTGGGGAAAAAATTCTGGTACGTTGAATTCGATACTCTTATTCAATTAGGAATTTACATGTGGATTCAATAGCTCTAATTTATTATTTAATTTGAGCCCTGAATTCTATATGTAAGTTCTTAATTGGTCATGAGTATCGAATGTTCAGTACTCGTTGAGTATAGAATTTTTCTCTCTGGATCTGGTGTAGTCCCTTACGGAAACTCAATCGGGGCAACATTTTTCCCGTGAACTTCTTGATTTTTTCAGATATCTATATAAAAAAAAATATTGCTTTAAATGTTTTGTCTTTTATTTTATTTTATTTTTTTTTTCAGAAATTTTATATTGCCCGTCAAAAAAAAAAAAAAAGAAAAAGAAAAACCCACAACTGAGGTGAAAAGTAGGCTCATTTGCATAATTGCATCTGCACGTTGGGGCGCACCCCTATACTCTCTTTCTTCAATTTTCTATTTGAGAGGTTGTGATTTATGTTCTTGGCGCTGATTGGTCCAGTCCTAGTTTATAATATATAGTAGCAAATCAACTATAAAGGAAATGTTCATCAAAATATTTTTCAATTCTTCCCTTTTCGGACTTGATCACTCACGCTCCCACTGGTACAAAAAAACACTCGCATAGGAAAATAACGCTATACATCACATCACAGTGTTTTGATTCCCAAGTCATTGCGGGCATTATGTTCTAAGAAGCTCATCTAAATACATTTTCAAAATTTATACTTCACGTTTCATCACACTGTACAACTTTATCATGCATTAATGGTGCTTTTATTACAAATTTAAGCTTTTAAACATGTCTGGACTCAATATTTAATCTTCATTTTTATTATATACGGACACTTGATAGATGTGCGGTCTACCATAAAAATGTGGCCTCGGGGGATTGTGTGCCATTTGATATGGCATTAATTTAAAAGTGATGTAATGTAATATATATGAAAATTAGAACATAATCCGGCAAAGTGTGTTGCGTGTAAATATTATGTAAAATTTTTATGTACAGGCAACATCATTATTTATTTTATCAAACAATAAGCGTAAAGACCTATATGAAAATAGGATCCATGCGTCCGTTTAACAATGAATTATAATTGACCCTATTTATAATTGGACGAGACACCTCACGCTGATTTGTAAAATATGCTATGAAGTGTTTTTTTACAAATAAGATTTTTCAACTTGATATGTTACGTCAAATCAATATGAGATGTCAATTATGTAGAGTTGATATCCCGTTCAATTATAAACTAATTCATCTATTTATCAGTTGTCAAATGGGCTCTAAATATTTCAATATCACATGAGCATGTTGATCATCATAGATGACAATTAGCATCGAACAACATATTTTTCTTCAATTCCAATTCTTGACCAATGAAAAATACCATAATAATTGCCGTGTGCCGTCTATAGCCTGCGATACATATTAAAACCCACTAATTCCCCCTCCATTCTCTGTACCTATTCCCATTACCTATCCACTGTCCAAAATTCACAATAATAAAAACTTTCCTTTGGCCACGTGATTCTTCCAATTTCAATGATTCCCACTCCATTTTCCTCCACTTTCCATACTCATAGTCCCATAATTTCAGCCCGGTATCATTCGGAATAAAGTTGAATTGCTCCTTGCGCAACAATTTTTTATCTCTTTGTTATCTGCAAGACCCTGTGTTGAACACGGACGACAGCTGACCTTACTCATTTGACGGTGCCAAGTGGAAAATGCTTCTTTCAAATCTGGGCATTCTGTTATTTTCAATAGGAGTTGGCTATGCAGTGTTTAGATTTTTGCGAAAATCGAGTTTGATTTATGTGTTGAAAAAATGGTGGAGATTTTTGGAGGGGAAATGCTATGTCTATCAGCTCTACAAGGTGCCGAAATTCAATGAGCACATGCAGGAAAATCAGCTGTACAGAAAAGTGTATGTGTACCTAAATTCTTTGCCCGGAGTCGAAGATTCCGATTTTGCGAATCTTTTCTCCTGCAACAAATCGACTGAAATCAAACTCGTTCTTGATGCCAATCAAGTCGTTCTGGACAAATTCCTTGGCGCCAGAGTGTATTGGGTAAACCAAATTCCTGAAAAGGATGCCTCGCCATCGTTGATTCTCAAGATCAGGAAAAAAGACAAGCGCAGAATTTTAGTTCCTTATTTGCAGCATATTCACTCTGTTTTCGATGAATTACAACAGAAAAGGAAGGAGGTGAGACTGTTTGTTAACGTAGAAAACAAACAGCAGAGAAACGGACGGTGGAGATCGATTCCGTTTACGCATCCGGCGAGTATGGAAACCGTTGTAATGGATTCAGATCTGAAGAACAAAATCAAATCGGATCTCGAAAATTTTCTGAAATCAAAACAGTATTATCACCGATTAGGCCGTGTTTGGAAGAGAAGCTACTTGCTATATGGACCTTCCGGCACTGGAAAATGAACATTCGTCGCCGCCATAGCCAAATTCCTCCACTACGACGTATACGAATTCGACTTGAACAATATAGCCAACGATTCTGACCTGAAGCTCCTCATGCTACAAACCTCGAACAAATCACTTATCGTGATGGAAGATCTCGATCACTATTTAAACGCAAAATCGACTTCCTTAAGCTTATCAGGGATTTCGAATTTCATGGATGGGATATTTTCATGCTGTGGAGAAGAAAGAGTGATGATATTCACGATGAACACTAAGGAAAATCTTGACCCGACAATAATCCGTCCCGGCCGGATCGACGTTCGTATCCATTTCCCTTTTTGTGATTTTTCGGGGTTTAAGAGCTTGGCGAGTAGTCATTTAGGCCTAAAGGATCATAAGTTGTTCCCCCAAGTTGAAGAGATTTTTCAAATCGGGGCGAGTTTAAGTCCAGCTGAGATCGGTGAGATTATGATTTCGAACAGGACGTCACCTAGTCGGGCCATAAAGATGGTTATATCGGCATTACATAGTAACAATGCTAGTCGAGTTGCAAGGAGGTTGAGTGGAAGTAGTTCGGGTGACAGCGGGGAAGGGCTTGATTGTAAATTGGGATTATTTGGTAAGGAAAACAGTAATCCTATGAAAGAGCTCAAGAATTTGTATGGATTCTTGAGGAACAAAAGTAGTAGAAAGCCCTCTTTGGATCTCGATGCCGTGGAAAAAGAAAACGCAAATTTAATCCATCAAAGTTGACCAAGATTTCGCCCGGTAGTTGATTGAGTAGGTTTCTTGTCAAACAGTTGTGCGAGCGTCTCTAGCTGAGGCAGATGGGGATGGATCGATGGAGGTCGTCTTGTTCGTCCGATGAACGACTGGGGCAAGGTTAGAGAATGACACACATTGATAATGCTCATTGTGATGGACTCGTAAAAGTAGCTCACTTAACTACAGCCCTTAGGATATGCATTCTAGTGCTGATTTTAGTCAATTAAAAGTTATGTCAAACATTGTGTTAATCATGTAAGCTTTGATCATTGAGCTTTAGTAGTGAATTCAACAATTTTGTTATATATTCAATATCAAGAAATAGAGCGACAATGGTAACTAGTAAGATATGCAATGGTGCCATTTTTCACACAGAAGAGTATCATTTAGAATGTTAATTGATCTCCTAATGTGTTTGTCAAAATTCCTTTGTATATTGTTAAGATGTTTATCCATTTTTTTCAAATGTTAAAACATAAAAAGTCAAGTGATTTACATGTGCATTCTTCTAGTTTCATCGATGTTGTGGATGGCTCCAATGGACTAAAGTGCATGTAAGTAATTGAAAGTTGAGTCTTAATTTTGTAAAACATAGACAATTTTTTATTTGAGGAAGCTAATTGTAGTAACTAAAGAAAGTGAATGCAAATTTCAGGCAAAATTTTGAACTTTAAGACCTAGAATAGACCAAAACAGATCTTGCATCCACAAGTCAAGTGCCCATACAAGATCTTTAACCCCAACGAAAGATTTCCAGGCTCTGGCAGTGCTACATACCTTAAATTTCCAGGATAAGCATGCTTTTTAGGCTCTAGCAAAATGAGTACACAATTTGAAAACATAACTTAAATTTGGATAGATTCCTTAACATAATAAAATATCATGTCGTAAATGATGATTGCATTGTTTCTCATTAGAAGAAATAATATAAGAAAAACATCATTATCAATTATCAAAGGTCAAATTCAGTTTCTACAAGTTCTTCATTTGTTTGGTGTTCAACTTGTCTTCAATTCTTGATCAATCCTTTAAAAATGAAATTGCCAATAGCCCACAAGCAGCTTCAATAAGAACATTTTGGTGTTCAGATGCTTCTCTTATTCACTAGCTTTCAGGTATTATTACAAGAGATGTTAAAAGGATAAGCAAGCACTAGTTTCCTAAATATCTCTCAGACGGTTTCTATACAAAACAATCTTCACATACACCCAATCTAATATATAAATCACCAACATGAAACATGCAAACCTTAGGGCCTGATTAAACACTAAGATCCCTGTTACTCCCAAAAATCCAAAAAGGAATCCAAGTCCCATACTTACGTAATATCCATCAGTGATAAAGTTGTCCTCGTCTTCATCTTGGATTTTCTTTGTGGCAAACCTTGGATCTTGAGAGATCTCATCGCCTGGGCAAACTTTTGTAAGTAGGGGCCCACAAAATCCACAGTTTTCCCCAAACAATGTAGAGTTGCATGTTTGTAAATGATTGATCCACGGAGATCCGGATTAGGGATGGATCGTACAAGTTTTTTTATGTTTGTGTTAGGTGGGCAGAAGAAATTCTAGTGCGGAAATTATATGTGCGATTCGTCAGAGTGAAAGAGGATGTGAGAGAAATTATCAAAGAGAGCCAGTATGTCAAAAGGGAATCTTAGAGAATGGAATCTATTTGTAATTACTAGTACTCAAAAATTACTACCAACAACAATTGAGAAAGAGGGCTGCTCAAAACATGCTTATGACCATCAAGAAAGGACCTCGTTCCTTAGATGAATACATAAAGGAATTCAAGTGAATATGTGATAACCCTACTACAACTAAGAAACTTTTCTCTGACCTTGACAACATGTTCCAGTTTGCTCGTGGGCTAGGAGCAAAATATGAGAATTACCGCCTAGCAATGGTGACCAAACCATCATATCCAACCTTCAATCAATTTCTCCTTACTCTTGAAGGGCATGAACAAACTCTTGCTGTTCATAAAGAAGAAGCGAAAATTGTATTGAGTATGCCCAAGCTTTTTTTGGCCAACGAGGCCGTGAATGCGGTGGTGGCGGAGGAGGTCTGATCTCTTTTAACTCCAGAGGAAGAGGCTTTACTCCAGCAGGTCGCTACAATACTCGAGGCAATGGTACAAGAATCACTTCAAGCAATCCTACAAAAGAAGTAAAGGAAACAAAAGACCACACATCTACCAAGAAAGATGATGCAACCGGTCAAATATGCCGGAAAATGAATCATAATGCTGTTGATTGCTGGCATAGGTTTGACTATTCTTATCAATCAGAGAATCTTCCACAAGCCTTGAGTGGATTCTGGTCCAACCACACATGTGACAACGATGCAGGTAACTTGTCTCGTCTAAGGCCCTATAATGGTGATGTCTAAGGCCTTATAATGGTGATGATGCTATTTTTGTTGGACATAGGAATTAACTGCCCATTACACACATTGGAGATGCTCAGGTTGGGAAGTTAAACTTGAAAGATGTGCTTGTAGTCCGTCAATTGAAAAAGAATTTGGTCTCTATTAGCAAGTTTACCTCAGATAATCCTTGTACTGTTGAATTCTCATCATTTGATTTTGTTGTTAAGGATCGAAACCAGAACAAATTGGTGAAGGGCTATTCTATGCATTAGATGAAAATCTTCAAGTGGCTTTAACAGTAATAAAGAGTAACGGCTCATTCACATTGTGGCACCAACAACTTGGACATCCAAGTTCGAAGATTTTATCTTTGTTGAAAGGAAGAAAAGTTATTGATGCCACTAATTGGAAAACTAAACCTCAAATAATCTTCATTGAGTTGCTTATAATTGTTTGCAGAAGCTTTCATTTTATATATTCCTTCTTCTTGGTACTAATAACGAGGGACGAGATGTAAAAACTAACAAGTTGCTTATTTTTTTTAAAGAGTCATTGCAATGTTATTATATAGTTTTTTCAACTCTTCTTTGAGATAGGAAAACCAAGACAACCTTATAGAAAATTACTGAATTTCTTTGTAAAGTTGGAAATACTTGTAGACCTTTTTCATTGTAACATCCACAAGTAGAGTCGGTTGTTTCATTTGCTTTTCATACACAAATGCTTAACATAATTATAAGCAAGTTTACAATAAGATGTAAGGGACGTACAACGTACTATGATAATAAGTAAATTTTATTGCTTAACCGGCCGAATGAAGTGATTGGAAAGCCTTTACATTGAAAATAGGTTTCAAATGGATAAAAAAGTTTTCCCTTACATATTAGGTATTCTATATATATATATATATATATATATGTATCTCTGTGTGTGTATACCTCTATAACTATATGTTTTTATATATCTCTGTATAACTATTGTCCTCTAATTAAACCACTATATTAGAAAAAGAATATGGGTTTATCTGTCGTGAACCTATCATGATAATGATGGGTATGGAAGTAAGCACAAAAGATGTTGAGTTCATAAGTTGTTCCTAAGTACATTAGCAACCGTGGGGCATCTTCATAGTAGCTCCACAAGTTAGTCTCTACTCCATGCAAAATTCTACTTCGGTCTGTGGACATACTCCGATTCTTGGCTTGCCTTTCATACACCTTGCGATTGAACATCTATAAAATGGTAAGAAATGGAGTGAGTACAACGTACCATGTGAATAACAAAATCTTTTAATTCACCTCTTTGTTACAAGAAATCCTTTTTTTTAACCACAAGTTCAAGAAAATATAGAATGCACAAACCTTTGAAAGCACAAGAAAGCCCAATCACTAGTTAACCTACCAACCATAGCGCATTCATGTTACCCATTGCCAATTCAATCATGGCCGTATATGTTCAAATGGATCCGCATCAAAATCCCGGTTGACCCTTATTGGAATTTCAAGCAAAGAGCAATACAAATGCAAAGCAATACACCATAATAATCATTAGACGACTTCTAGTATGGAACAAAATGAAGCAAAGCCAATCTAAGACAGATAGAGTATC
Organism: Nyctanthes arbor-tristis; assembly: GCA_963692815.1. Classification (NCBI taxonomy): domain Eukaryota; kingdom Viridiplantae; phylum Streptophyta; class Magnoliopsida; order Lamiales; family Oleaceae; genus Nyctanthes; species Nyctanthes arbor-tristis. Next base: position 20,748 of record CAVNYN010253576.1, read on the forward strand.
AACTAGTGATTCAAATGCAATAAATCAATTTTTCTTAACATAACAATGCATCAAAGTTCATGTTCATATTAAAACTCATGAATGCTCAAGGCAATTAAAAATTTGTTACTCACCTTTGTCATGTTTTTCCCAAAGATTTCTTGAATGATTCTAAGTGGAAAAGTGTCTTCAAAACCTTGATATTTCTCAATTAAAGTGGTGTTTGAAGTTGGATTCTTCCTATATATGAAGAGAGGTTTTTTCCAAGTGTAAAGTAAGTATTTTGGTGAGTTTACTTGGTGTTCTATGAACCCTTTTTTTATGGACGAATATCTTAGTCATTTTGGGAAAATTCTGAAATTCCACCTATAAAAATTAAACAATTGCCCCTAGCTAATTTTGGGAGATAGCCAATAGAAATGAGTCCAATTATAAGCTTAGGAACTTTTGCCAACAAAGACTACGCCAAATGTTTTTTAGTTTTTCTTCATGTGGTATTTTCTAAGTGTACAAGTGGTTTCTTATGGTTCATTCATTTATTTCTCATAGAGTCCCCTTACTTAATGTGATTTTACAATTAGGTTATTATGTTTTGGGGTCATACTAATCAAATATCACATTTTTATTTTTGGCATCATTTGAGCAATAATCTTTTAACCGTATGATATAATACTAGAAAATAATTGGATATATAGATCCTAAACTTTATTTATCAAATGAATTTCCACTTTCTTGTCATGGATCAGCTCTCTGGCGACAATACAACCAGAATTCCAAAACACCAAAACACTAGAAATCAATGGAAAACAAATATTCCCAGCTATAAGCAAGTATACTCAATGGCAAAGTAGGCTATAACATGTGAGTATAAATCTGAGGAGGAAATCCACAAACCAACAAATTTAATCAGCACTAACATTCATATAGTCACCACTAACAACTGAATTAAGCTAATAATCAAACAAACTAATTGAGCAATTGAAACATAATTCTCAACATAGCAACTCGTATTGCATTACCCAGCCATACAATGCATCCATTGCTTGAAATTACATAGAAAGTGAGACTTAGATGAAAACAAAAGAAGAAGAGCTGGGGGACGAGGAGTAGAAATTAGATTTGAGATGAGGAAGAGAAGAACCCGATGAGAGAGCTAAGGGTCCAATTCTAATCTTTTTCCCAATCTCCTCTTTTCTTTCTTAACTAATGTGTTTATATAGTGGATAATAAGTGCGTTTTGCAATTAACAAAAATGCTATATACAAAATGACACTTTCCACCCTTCTCTTAACATTTCTACAATTTTGTTTGTTACGGAAACATAGTATAAATCTCCCAAAGCAATTTTGTTTGTTACAATTTTGCCAAGTATAAATCAATTATAAACATAGTAAGTGTACGAGAAGGAAAAAAGAAAAAAAGAGAAAAAAAAAAAACTAAACTGGAAAGAGAAACACTCTGAAGGTTGCCAATTTCAGACCTAGAAGCTTTCTGCCACTTCACAATCAAACGAAACATACTCCATGGATTTGGAATCACATTTCAACTTCAGCCAACTTGGCCGAAAGTTGCTCAACGATGCATGGAATGCCAATAATAGACGATCAAAAAGACTCTTCGCTGGAGGAAGTTTAGGAGGAGTAGCAGTCCTCACGGCAGACTTTGCCTCTCTCTTCAATGTAGTCAATGTTGAATTAACAATGTCATTCCCATCTTCATGCACAACAGTACTTCTCAGTAGGTGAAAGATTACAAAAGCAAGAGTATATCTCATATTACGTCCTGAAATCTCCCTCCAAAGTATGAAAGGAAATATTGAAAATATAATTTTTGAATCTATGATAGGCAGTATGTTGTCTTTTTGGTCATTCTGGCAATCTACTATGAGAAATCAATGTTGACCAATACAAATACCAAGCACACCAGATCTAGAGAGCTAGATAAATAAGAATGTCTAAATATATAAATATATAGTTTATCTGTAAAACATGTTGCAAGAATGCATTTAGTCCTAGATCAGACAAGCTTCAAAGTAATAATAGTGAGAATAGAATACTTCATTCACATAGTAAAGTGTCAAGAGATTTCCAATAGGAAGGATTACTTGATAATTCAATGGGTATCCATGCCATATAAAGAATATTCGTGGGAATAGAGATACTCAAATCAGTATCAGAGATGACTGGAATCATCTAGTTCATTCTTAGGAGAAAATATATATGGACTTCTAAATATGTCATGTATGGGCATGCGTCCAAACTAAGGATAGGCCATACAAGCATTCCGAGAAAACTCAATATCACCTTAAGAAATCAACATTAGTATTCTCTTATAGGGAAAAACAAACAAGTTGACAGAATCAGAAAGCAAAATACTTGTCTACACAAATAATAGGGGAGTAATCTCAATAGAAACTATATACGCAAAGTGATGGAGGCTCACAATGCTGAAGGGGAAGGTAGCTGATAAGTGTATTTTATATATAAAAATACTTCTCGTAACTTATGCAATTTTACATGAAACCGAACAGATTTCTACCTAATTTGTGTGGATATAGTTCATACAGGTGAAAAGCTCAAATTGGAATGATACAAGGAAAAAGAATGATTTTTGAACCAAATTGAGGCTTTACATTCAAGAAATAGCATCGAGGTGCGATTGTTCGAGAGTTCGAGGTGAGAAGATCATCTGTGATGTGTTTAAAGAGAGTGGGGACCTTTATGCAGAGTACAAGAAGTTTAGGGACGTGTTTAAAAGAAGGGAAAAACCGAAAAGGACCGTTGCCGCAAGAAAAACTCAAAACAGGGACTAAACTACACACCATGGAAGTAGGCCACGGGCAGGCCCCGGCAAGCATACCCGCGGCCACCCGCGGGATTGGCTAAAAACCTGTTGGCCGTGGGCAGGCCGCGGCAAGCATACCCGCGGCCACCCACGGCCGGTATCGGGAGATGGCGTTCACGCGTTTTCGGGCCCTTTTTGACACATTCTAGGGTTCTAAGGCCTCCCTAACTATAAAAGAACGAGAACCCTTAGGTAAAGGGGGGATTTAGGATCATTGAAACTCATTCTTGAGGGCTAGAAGATTGGAGCAAGGGCGTGGAGATTGAAGCCGGGGTTCGCGTGAAGATTGAAGAACGTAGCTCTTCGTTTGGTGCAAACGTTTTCTTCGTTATTCTTCGTCTTTTCTTTGCTAGAATCTGGTCATGTATTCAAACTCTATGAATGCTTATGTTATGAATTCCTTTATTATGCGTAACAAATTTTCCTTGTTGAGATAATCGATGAAGCAATAGACATGTTTTAATTGTGTTAATCTCATTCATGACTCTAATTGTTATTGCGTACTTATTTTCTATTGTGATATGTAATTCCCTTTTATGAGCCTGATCAACTTGTAATTGTGTTAGTGAATTAGTGAGGAAACCGAGAGGTAAGTCACCAATTTAGCACTTCGATAGGAAACATAAATTGCATAGAAGATAGAGATATACTTTTATGATTTGTGTGACCACAAAAATGGTTTTTTGTTAATTATTGCACTCAACTAGGTTGAAATTCACATAGAGATATAGTGGGTTTACTTGGTTGGGTAGATTTGAATTTGCTCGAGAGAGATTTTCAATTAAACTTGTGAAACTGGTTGTGAGCACGTGATGGTGAATTGTCATGAGTGGGATTGCATAATTGGAACGCCTATTTATTGTGGATTCGTGAGTCTCAACGCTTTCATTTATATATTTTCTAGTCCATTAATTTGAGTCCCTTCCTAGATTAAAATAGATAGAGCATTTAATTTTTAGTTTAAACAACATCATTATTCTTTTACAAACTTTTAATTTCCTTATTCAATTGGTGTGAAATTGACTTAAGTGAATTAGGTGACAACTTTCCCTGTGGGATCGATATTCGGGGCTCGTCTAGTCCTATACTACTTGAACGGTATCGTGCACTTGAGATTTCGCCTATCAGTAGCACGGTATTAGCTGATACCGTTGATTGTTTGGGTAATCCATGACTGCTACCTTTCCCACCCTTGCGGTTACTCTGTTAGCAGTACTTCCAATCCCAGAAGCCAGTGTTGAATATAACCCAGAAGGTGACCAGAATGATAATGTGATTCGATTCATTCTCAATTTAGATGACCATACACAGGCAGTAAGAAAGAGATCTTATAGCAAGAGGGAAATAAGTAAAGCGGCGGCGGCTAATATCTAGCTCACTTCTAATACCACCAAAATTTTCTCCAGTTGGGCTTGTTTGCTGTATTACTTACGGCTTGGGTTGAGATTGATTTGGGACGTCATATCTATGAGCAAATTAAGAAGTGTCGGAAACACAAGCATCCAAATTAAAGGCTTTTTTTCTGTGTTTGATTACAGGTATTTGTGGACAAGCCAGAGTGCGTCGGGCAAATGATGAAAAATCATAAACATGACGATTTGATTTGTAAGGCCGCTAAAGAGCACACGGTGTTGCACATCACTAGCAAAAAATGCAAAGCCAGTCGGATAGCTCAGACAACTCTACCAGTAGTATCGGGGCCCAGCGAGTTTATTAGAGAAACTTCATTTCAGCAGCAAGTGCTTGAATTATTGCAAAATATGAATACTCAGATTTCTACATTTCACGAAGATAATCAGAAACTATGGTCCGACAATCACAGTTAATGGACTACATTTCACCAGATTTAGGCAGAGCGCAGTGGCTCTACTTTTACTTAGTCTGGTCGGCAGGCGGATGACAATAGCTCTCCCTCCATTTTACCCACAGGGAGTTCCTGATTCGTTTCCTCTCTTTTTGTTTTATTTGATTCTACATTAAGGACAATGTAGAGTTTGAGGAGAGGGAGGAAGGAATTACTTATTTTGTGTGTTTTTACTGCTTTCTCGGTCCAATTTTGCGTTGTTGTATTTTTTTTATGTTACGGGAATTTTTGTTCTAATTTAAGAATTGTTCTAGTTTAAGTAATTGTGTGAATTTTATATTTTTAATTTGTTATGTAATTTTGTTATTTGTGATGGTTGAGATTTAGGTATTGTGAGTGTTTTGTGTTTTTAGAATCTCAGTTGGACATTAGGCGGCAACTTGTTAATTTCTAAAATTAAAATAATGGTAGTTTAGTTGGAATTAGGATCTTAAGCAATGCTAGGAGAAAAAAAGAAAAAGAAAAAGGAAAAAAAAGTAGATTTATGTTTTTGACCTAGAGAGATTCATAATATAATTGAATGAGTAAACTCGCACTTCTATTTATTTGCTTTATTTGGAATTGGTCATGGTTGGATTAAGTTGACAAATTTAACATGATGAGATTTTCGAGTCTTAGACTGACACATCTTTATTTGTCTCACTATTTTTATTCATGTGTGATATTCTTTCATCGGTATGCTTCTTTAGAACTTGCTTTATTTCTATTTGAGGTTACATTGTTACATGCATTTCATAAATCTGATTAATGCACTTTTTTTTAATTAACCACTTTAATCAAAAATCTACCTTATCAATTAATTCTCTTGTGCATAGACCCTTTGAGCTTAATGGCTTATTTTTATTTCTTTATACCCCTTAATACTAGTCTTGAGTCGAAACAAGATATATCCTTAGCTTGTCAATGGACTAGTGGATGTGTGATTGCTTTTGTTGCTTGGGGTGGATAAAAAGTAAGTGTAGGTGAGTAGTATGTTATTGATGAGGTCTTGGTGAAATAAGATAAGGAGTTTCATTTGATGATATATAGGCTAGTGTGGTTTGTTATGTGAAAAGATGCAAGAGCTGATGAAAGCGAGAATGAAAATGAAAAAAAAAAGCAAGAATTATGAGGAATGAAAGGGGGAAAAAAGAAAGAAAGAAAGAAGTGACAAGGAAAAAACAAAGAAAAAATAAGAAGGAAAATTTTATGCAAAAAGAAGTTGAGATAAAGGGTTGTTTCTTTTTGAAATAAAGGCTTGAGTTACCTTTGAAAGTTGGGGTATATTACTATTGTATAGGTCATGCTATAAGTTTTGAAAGGGTGAAGGGAGTAGTCGTTTCACTTGAATGTTATGAATTTGTGATCCACTAGATTCAACGGTTCATTAGTCTCACTTCTTAAATTTTTCCCACTCTAGTCCTTAGCCTTGTTATAACCCTTAAAATACCTTTTACTTTACGTCATGCGTGTGCACTTAAGTGGTAGAGAATGAGAAATACTGCAAGCCTATGGTAGAATTCTCATATTTGATATGAATTTTGAGCATAGATGCTAAACCTTTAAACACTTGAATGAAGAGTGAACATATCTGTGAGGGTCGGCCTATTTGGTTTATACCATTTAAGTAAAAGCTTTGTTTTATGATTTTAATGGTTGCTTGAGAGTACTCGTTCATGACATTTTTTGTGTTTCAAAGGGCTAGTCTTTATTTGTGAAAAAATGAAAAAAAAAAAGAGAAAAAAATTCTCAAAACTCTTTCATTGCTTTGGAAACTTTTTATTAGGCAGGCTACTTTGATTTTCCATAAGCTCAATGGTAAGTTGTTTGCCTCGTGTGACTAGGAAAGTCTAATAGGTGTATTCATGTTTGTATTTAGGGTTGTGTTTTGTGTTGAGTTTCTAGTGTTTTGTTTTTGAGTTGTTCGAGGAGGAACAATGGTTTAAGTGTAGGAGAATTTGAAAGGTGTTTTATTAGATTATTTAATTTCTCTATACTAATGTTTTATTATGTGTTTTCTTATATTAAACATTTATTTACATTTAGTGTATTTATTTGTTTAGGACCAAGGAAAAATTAAACAAAATCAAGTTCAAGTGCGCTTTGCAAGAGTTTTGGAGCTCGGGTGCTAAGATGTCGTACAACAAAATGTGAAGGGCCAAAATGAAAGGAAAAAAGAAGACTCAGCCGCACGGCTTACTGGTAAGCCCGCATCAATAGCGTAGAAATTGACCGGAATGCTACGTGTGGGCACATTGGTTGTGCAGTGCGCCTGTACTCCCTTGAGCATAAAAAGTGCGCCCGCACTTTCCTATGCACAAAAAAAGATGTGATTTTCCCTTTTCTTTTTGGACCCGATCTTGGGCTAGAGATTATGCATGATTTTTAAGACAGTTTTGAAGGTTTTTGAAGAGCTACAAAAAGAGGAAAAAGCTAAGAGAAAAGAAAAAAAAAGATACAACCTAGAAGGCGAAGATCGAAGATTTCAATCTTGAGATCCATGTGAGCATGTAAGGCTATGGCCTCCTCTACTCAATTCAAGGGGACGTTGATGTCTAAAGATTTGTTTTTCTTATAGCACTTTTCTTAATGTTTTTTCTATTATTTTTATTTGGGATTGTTGTGATATTCGACCCTTTAAGTTTATGATATCTTGGTGATTTTCTTTCAATTGTGCCCTTTAATTGATGCATCTTGTTACCAATTGCTAGAATTTGGTTTTCTACACGTAATCCTTGCTTTCCCTAATTCACATGTAGCAACTAATGATTTAAATCACTAGGGATATCACAACCTAAGTTAGCAAAATGAGCTTACGATTTTATGTATTAGTCTAACCTATTTTTCTTGTTCTACATATTGGCTTTGCATTAAATTTAGAGACCTCATTCTAAGTTGTCCAAAAGCTAATAATCTAATTCAAGAGCCTATTTGAATTATTTATAATTTAAGGAAATATTCGGGTAATTAGAGCTTATCATTACGTAGGATTAGTGTAATGACACGCTTTACTTTGACGTGATATTGTTCGCTTTGGGCTTAGTCCGCACGGTTTTACTCTTGAGTTCTCAGCCCAAAGACTTCATGTCAGATGGAGTAGGTCTCTTGGTATATAAACTGGTCTCTCTTTCTCAACTCAAGCAATGTGGGATTGAGGCTGTCAAAATCACCCCACCTAAGGGAGCCCAGCGTCTTCATTGGCCATACTTCTGGTTGAGCTCTGTTATGATACAATCTGTAATGAACCGCTCCACTTTTACATAATATTGTCCGCTTTAGGCCTAGCCTGCACTATTTTGCACTTGAGTTTTTGCCCAAAAGGCCTTATGTCAGATGGAGTGAGTCTCTTAGCATATAAACTGGTCTTTCTTTCTCAACCTAAGCAATATGGGATTTAGGTTGTCACACTTAGAGCATCCACACTGGAGGTGTTAAATCAAGTGTAGTAACATGTGTTAGCTAACAACTAAAAAATATAACTACAATAGAGATATTAACAAAATTGTTAAAGGAATCTTTTTTAACACCAAATTATTTTGTTGTTAAAGTTAAAAACTATTTTAACAATCAAATACAGTATTCTTTGATTTATTTCTTATAGTAATTGTTGACTATAGAATCTTGGGGAAATCTTACTGCATATAAAAAATGACCAATAGCTTTTGTTTGTAATTAAATTTAATACTTTATATCAATAGTTGATGGTTAGATTTAAAATGCCGTATGTCATTTAATAATAACTTAAAGTTCATTTCTTTTTACTTATGTAGGAAACTAAATTTAACGACTCTATTGTGGATGTTTTTAGTTGTCTTATTATTATTTTTTTTAATGACTATATTGTGGATGTTCGTAGTTGTCTTATATACCATTATTTATGTGTATTGTTATCAAAGAAATATGACTATTAAAATGAAATAATTAGAAAATGAATGAGTTATCGGAAAAAGTTCTTGAACTTACTTTTCTGATAATATTAATTAGAGTTTTCTTAATATTTGCCAACGTAGAAAAATGCTTATATTTGTGCGACCGGGGTATAAGATTAAAAAAAAAAAAATTTCCTTTTAGTCACCAAAATAACATGGCCACCTATTTTCATTACCTTTTTAGTAATAATAAGAACAACTAGAATAATTGATCTCACCGTATTTTAACATGCTTACGATGATAGTTACTTATCTCAAATGTCATTGCAATTTTTAAAAGTGATCTTATATTTCACTATATTTTAAAACTTATCTCAAATACTACTATATTTTTTAAAATTTTTCTCACTCGCCATTGTACTTTAAAAATTATCCCAGTTACCATTAAACTTATCAAAGTATTACTTGGTTTATCATTAAACTTGTTTAAATCGACTATTTTTTAATTGAAAACTTGTCATTTAATTATATCATATAGTAATAATTGAAACTGTTATGTATTAAAATTTGTTTTCTACATTTTTGAAATATTATTTTTTAACTTGATCAGTACTAATTGAGTGGCTAATAGGTTAAGTTTCTTGTAAGTTTGATAGCAAGTGAAGAAGTTTCAAAGTATAGTGGCGTTGGAGATAATTTTTCGAAAAGTTTAATGACATTTAAAGTAAGTTTTAAAGTACAGTCGTTTATAGGATCAATGTTGAAAAATTCAATGCCATTTGAAATAATTAACTCTCATGCCTATGATCCATTTAATTATCAAACTCATTCTTGAGAAGAGACATTGATTTATCACATTTTTTGACTTCTCCTATATCTAGTAGGAGTAGGATCCAAAAAAGGTTATTGACATTGAATACAAGTTTTTGAGATAATTTTCTAAGTGACTTGACTGATTTTTATTGACAGTCTCACTCCGTGTAAGGAGTCTTATATAGTTCATTAGAAAAACTCGGTTTTTAAGTGCTAAGTGAGTTTATGAGCTCTTACTTGCGTTTATCAATTTCATAATCATCATTGGGGAAAATAACAATTGCCAATATTAAAGTATTCTTCACAAACCACATTTTCTTAAAAATAGAATCTGATCAAACAAATGACACCCACACATTTCATGAGATTCAGATGTACTGCATAATTCTCCGGCACTTATTTCTGCTCAATCTAATTAACATATAATATATAATAGCACAATTATCGTCCACAATTCTGATTTTGTCTAACGCAATTAATAAATTTTCCCCGCCTCTTAATATATATAACTAGTGCTGCACCCGTACATTGCATGGGAGAATAACTTCAATTACATTTGCTACAAGCACCGTCACATAATTGCATAACAATTTCGATATGAGTCAAAAATAAAAAAAACAATAATTTAAACATACCACTGCATCCGTACGTTGCATGGGAAAATAACTTCAGTTACATTTACTACAAACACAATCACGTTATTGCATAACAATTTATATATGAGTCAAAAATAAAAAACCATAATTTAAACATACTGGATTTGAAACATTAAGCAAGCGTTTGACGAAAATTGCATCAGATACACTACAATATGGGAAATGAGGATTTTTACATTACCACTGCCGCATTCAATAATTGATGTTTTATTTGACCGTGGAACAGTCAAATCACGTACAATATCATTATACAAAGAGGAAATTGCAAAAAATACCACTTTTAATATATCAAGTTAATAAGTGTCCAAATTTTTAAGCTTATACAAAAATGTCTATTTTCCTATTTTTCTGACAAAATCGTCCTTAAACAAAAATTATAATATCAATTTTAAAACCCTAATTCTTTGATCTCTTCATTCGGGTACTAATCCAAGCAATTGAATCTATCAAAATCTTCCTTGACACCTGCTGAACAATGCCTAAATAGCCCACAAATGCAGAATTTGATAATTGAAAAAACTCAAAATCAAGACTTGCATCACATGTTTATCGTCAAATCTGTAGCAATCGGGCAGGAATTCGATGTCGATGCAGGAGGGAAAGTTGCTCAGAATGGTGAGACGATGCCAATTGCACTCGTCTGCGACCGGAATTCGTTGACACATGAGGAGCGTGAGTCTCAACTGTCAAGAAATGAAAATATCTAGATTTACAGTGTGTACATAATTGTCAAGATCTACGTTTCAACTATATAGATATACAGACATACAGACAACTATCGAGAATAAATTGAATGGACATTTTTTATCAAACTGTAGCGTCGAGAATCATCACTTATAATTGTAATTGTAGAGATATACTGATAAATTCTAGAGATATACAGATATAAAGAAAAATTATTGCTTAAGGACAATAATGTAATTTTATTCAAAAAATGGCCATTTTTGCACAAGCTTTGTAAATGGACTATATTTGAACTTGCTTTTTTGAATTTGGCCATTTTAGAAATTATCCCTCATACGAAAGGCAAACTCATGCAATGTCCTGTCCATTGAACTTAATTTTTCTTTTCAGGATGACTGCAAAAAACTCTTAACTTGTGGGATGTGTTAAGAGATTCAGTTTAGTAAATTTTATATCTTGCAAATATATGTTCACAGTTAACTGGTATTACTTTCTAGCTAGAATTTCGGTCGTCGTTAGGCATTCAAATAATTATTATTTATGTTAAACTCCTACATGCAACCTGCTTACCATCCTGAATCTACTTCTGTTTCAACATAAATCAGGCTGGCAAAACTTTAAGTGTAATAAAGTTCTTGGTTTTGAAAAGAGATATTCATCAGTATTGAACAAGTACAAAATCTCTATTTGGTTAGCTTTTCTAATCTTACTCATGAGCTTGGGAGCTTATATTGGAAAACTCTTGGTAAGTGAACAATTTTAAAATTGGCTGCTTAAAAAACGAGAAGGCCTTCTCGAGTTTAAAGATGATCTTGTCAGTGATTTTGCTTCCTCTCTTCACAAGAACTAGCGATGATGAGAGGGATGGCTACGTAATTATGGATAAGTGGCGATGATAAGAAGGATGGCTACGTAATGGATAAGTGCCCAAAAGGTCACAACTAGCTAGACTAACCATGTTATCGGTCTAGATTAGATTTTCATGGCCAACTTAAACAACTCTGGGTTCTTTAATATTAGCTCAGTAATATTTACCATATTTGAAGTTGTCGTTGGAGTTTGATGACATGAATTCTATTTTGACTCTATTTAAAAGCTCACAATATGACAAATTTGAAGGAAGAAAAAGTATACATGAAGAAATATAGATAGCTAAGTGGGGCAAGACTTTGGTCATCTTCAAATTATCGTTAAAGATTTCAAGTTAGAGTATCGCTTGACTAAACGTGCAATCGTCTGCTTGACTCAATATTATGGAAAATAATCTTTTCACAAGAACGAAACTATGAGCTCAAGTGATGACGAACGAAATAGCAAATTAATTAATTTGCTATTTCAGTTATCATCATTGTCTATGGGTTGGCAAAGATTTTCCCTCAAATCTTGCGTGTGTTATCACTTTTGCTTTCTCGTGTTCAAAAAATGTAGGACTAGTTATTTGACATCAAGTATACAAACCGATTTGTTGATTTAGCACCAATATTACTCATGAAATCTTTGTTCAAGTCCTTCAAACAAATTGTAAAGTAAAGTTTTCCAGCACTACCAATGATATGCTCGCCAATTTCGTTAATAATATAAACAACCGTATGATCAAACTTGGTCAAACATTTCAAACCTTCAGGTTTTGACATATCCACCTTGCGTTGGACAACTCCACACACAACTAGAGCAATACAAAATTAATTAATTTAGTATTTTCTTACTGTTAGAGGATATTGCTTAGTGGCTACACAAATCTAATGGTTAAGAATAATAATTACTTGGTGACAAAAAATATTCAACGATGAGGAATTAATTTCGTTTCTCTTACTAGTTTTGTATTGTAAGCCCGACCTATTAAGAGACTGTTAGGCTTCATTTCTTCTCTAGTTATATGTTTCATCTCAGTTGTAAAATCCCCGTTTGATTTCGAATAAGTTGTCTCTTCCATTGAAATTGAAACCAGCGTCTGAATTGTTGGTTTTAGGGAAAGGGGAAAAAACATATATCTTTCCCCCAAGATATTATAAACTTCTGCAATGCACACTGCTAAGACTATCTTTTACAGTTTTACTAGCTGCCCATAAGCATTGGTTTAGTTTGAGATTTTGCGTTGCGTATGCACAATTAAGTTGTTAAAAAATTTTTTAGCTGTATATCGTTCATATATATAGAAATTCATCTCATCTCTTTGTTATTCATAATATCCCACTTGTTAGGAATTGAACAATATGTATATATACATAGCGAAAATTAAATATTTATGCACTGCGGAAATTAAATAAACATCCAATTCGTATGCCTAGAATCGACCTTACACTTTAAAAGAATCCATAATAGAAAAATACCTCCTTGATGAACGCTGTGAATAGCAAATCCTATTTGACTGTTGGAGCAATGTCCATCACCACAGTTGTTCAATTGTCCAGCATCTGACCGTAATCACACGGCAAGAATGGATTTATGGGAGTGGGTTTAGGGTTCTGTCAATTTCATGCGCTAGCAAGAAGTTGATATAATAGAAGTTGATAGAATATCCACAATCATATCGTGTGAACATTCCTCATATGAATTTTTCCCTTATCTACTCTCTCCAACAGATGATGTCTATTTATAGTTGTAGGGTGCAAAACCTTAGTATTCTGTGCTTCTGTGGGCTTACGACTAAATGGGTCAACTAATTAATCTTATTATGTTATTCACTTTAACTATTTGTTAATCATACTAACTTATTATGTAACCTTTTCAACTCATAACTTCACCCCATACGATATACTTGCCAATTTCGTTAATAATATAAACAAACTTATGATCAAACTTGGTCAAACATTTCAAACCTTCAGGTTTTGACTTATCCGTTGTAACCGTGCATTGGACAACTCCACACAGAACTAGAGAAATATAAAATTAATTAATTTATTATTTTCTTATTGTTAGAGGATATAGTTGCTTAGTGGCTACACAAATCTAATGGTTAAGAATAATAATTACTTGGTGACACAAATATTCAACGATTAAGAATTAATCTCATTTTCTTTACTAGTTGTATTGTAAGCCCGATCTATTAAGGGACTTTTAGGTTTCATTCTTCTCTATTTATCACTACTATAGAAATGAGAAAAAAATAAGGAATACGCGTCAGTCTCTCGGACAAACGACGCATAAACTATAACACGGGGGTAATTTTGAAAGTAATATTAAACTATAGACGTCGGTTCTTAGTAAAGATTTGACGCCTTTTATTTTATATACGCGTCGGTTGTGCTAAGAAACCGACGCCTATACATTAAGAATCGGCGTCTGTTATATAGGTATCGATGTCACGACTGACACGTATTCCCAATTTCAACCGACGCCCATTAGTCTTTTTTGTAGCAGTGTATATGTTTCATCTCAGCTGTAAAATCCTGTGTTGAATTCGAATAAAATTGTCTCTTCAATTGAAATTGAAACCAGCGTCTGAATTGTTGGTTTCAGAGAAAGGGGAAAAAAATGAACATAATCTTTCCCCCACGATATTATAAACTTTGGCAATGCACGGGCTAAGACTATCTTTTACAGTTTTACCAGCTGCCCATAAGCATTGGTGGAGTTAGAGATTTTGGGTTGGGTATGCACAATTAAGTTGTTAAAATTTTTTTTGTTGTATATCGTTCATATATATAGAAATTCATCTCATCTCTTTGTTATTCATTATATCCCACTAACTTAAGTGTATATTTGAAGAATAAATTGGTAATTTGGATCATTTTTCTCATTTCATTTTCTATTTTTCTAACTAATTAAAATAATGAATGGAATTGTTAACATGTTATATATTGGAGCTATGGGTAAACCTTTTTCTTCCCACGGGTCTTCGTTTATTTGGAACTTAATAGAGTTAAGTTGAAAAGATTTTAATTATTGGTGAAAAGTTAAAAGTGGAAATTAATCATAAAGGGGTAACTTGAACTAAATAAGAAAAAGATGGATATAATTTAGAATTTACATGAATTAAGTTTTGAAAATTTAAAGTATGGGTGGAAATTTAAAAAAGTAAGTGTCCCATTTTTATTTTTACTCTTTAAAGCATTTGAGTGGATGATATGCTTAGAATTGGATCTCACAAATTAGTTCAATATTAAAGTTCATGATGAGATCTTTAATTTAAAGAAGTGGATACTTTTTAATTAAAATATCATGCCGATTTTATTAAATTAAGACACTAATTTAGAGAGAGAAAAGAACAAAATAAAAAAAAAAACAAAAAAGGAAATTTCACCAACATGGGCGCCTCTATGTGGCTCCCCCTATGCCCGTAAGGTGCTTAATGCAACTGTAATTGTTCATCCCATCGACACAATTTTTGTTCTAAAAATTATTATCGTTCCTTCTCCTATTCCCCACAATTAACTGTTGCCCATTTGAGCACTGAGCTAGCAGCAAAAGGAACCTTGGCAATCTGTTCGCTGTAAAATTAAGCCTATATACAAGCCATTTTTTTTAAAAACAAAAATTGATCAAATTAATCATATTCATATATTTGACACGAGGCGCTTGGACTGTACAAATATCAACTAGTAAAATCTAATTTCATTTTTAAATAAGAAAAGTTTGTGAACACCCGCTAAGTGAGGCTCTTGCCCCAGGGCCAACATCAAATGGGAACCATTTTAAGTTAGGAATTTTCTTTATTTTTCTCAATAATCGCCACTAACCTTACTATTTTAAAATAGCAATCAAACTGGTATTATACCTGTGCAATGCAGGAAGAAATAATTATGGAAGATAACAAAAATACTGTATGGTATTTTGTAGTTCGAAGACTGAAAATGAATAATAATCACCTCAGCTCATCTCATCTCATACATAAATAATAATCAATTGGCTTAATTGCTTTCAATTAATTCAACCAAAACAAAAGAACTTTATTATAACTTTAAAAGTATTAAACTAAAAAACAAAAATTTGAAACATATCCAAACTAATGGTCTGTGTACTTGTACACAAATGATGTAGCCTTGGATGATCTGAATGGTTTGTCATACTCCAATTCTACGAAAATAGGTCCATGTCTACAAGGGGCAGATTCAAATGCACAATCGGGATATATATTCGGGGTTTTAATTTGCCCCTAAAACAAAATGGGGCTGGGGTCTCATTAAGCAACACGATCTCCATGTACTCATTGGAGTTCTTGAAACTAAATTAAGCTTAATAGAGCAAAGCTTAAAAGGATTTTTAATTGAAATTCCAAGGATGGATGGAGTCTAATAACATTAAAAGGATTTCCAAGGTTGAAATTCCGAATTCTTGTCGTATGGAATCCATCAAAGGTTCCATAAGCCGTTCATCGTAAAGCTACTTGCAAGGTAACATCTGTTACCTTCTTTGTTAGCTTTGTTCATGGATTGCACATTATAGACGGTTCCATGACCACATCGCAGCAGGAAATCACAGATAAATTTGTGAAATGTAATGAAACTCTTTTAGGTCGAGCCAGCAATTGCAACCCGATTGACCCAAGACTTCTGAGAAATCGTCCGGTTCTTTCATCTAAAACGGTGGGAATTTTGTTGGATGGTTGTGGGACCCGATCTTTGCCTATTGTGTGTGGCAACTCAGCCCTTTTGTTTCTATAGAAAAAGGGCCGCTGGGATATGACCACGTGTGGCATTTGTGACGCTTGCGATTTTAAATAGCCATAGAATTCGCATACGATGTCCATTTATTGCCCATAATAATATCACTATGGAAAGCTTTCGGAGTGACAGACAAAATAGCCATAGAATGTCGGATTCTGGGCATTTGGGGTAGTAATTAATCGCATTTTTCTATTTTTGAGTTATCATTTTTGTTCCTTTTAAGCCCGACCTATTAAGGGACCCGTTGGCCCTTTAGGTTTCGTTGTTTATTTCGTTTTTAGTCTAGTTGTAGTGTTCCTTCGTTGATTTCTAATAAAATTGACTGTTTTATTGAAATTAAGCGCATAGCGTGTAGGTTGTAATTCGTTCTGCGTTAGGATTTTGCTAACTGATCAGAAAATGATTTAGACTGAGGTTAAGATAGCTCAAATGTTGTAAATCACGTAACCATGGGCAAATTTTACTTCTAAGGACGGACTCATAGTTGTTATATCGGCCATGAAGATCTAGCATAATAACGTGATTAATTTGGTTGTGACATCAGATATATCTCCATGTCATTTTCAGCAATCCTTCTTACCATCGCTATTTCCCCATGTGGGGAGCATACCGAATTCATCAAAGAGATTGTCTTTGAACTTGAGCTTCTCTCTCCTTATCCAAGCATTTGGCTTTAATAGCGTTCACTTCCGATGAGTTCCCAGGAAAAGCTCTCAAGCTTACGAGCAAAAAAAACTAAACGATAGAGATTTTGTACAAGTTTTCCGGCAATCATTTTTCACCGCCAAAAAAAAAAAAAGAAAAAATTAGTATAAGTAACTGATACAATGCCGAGAAAGCAACACTACTTGTATAGCATTTTTGTATGTTTTCTGAGATGCTGAAAGATTGACACAATGGGTATAAAAAAAGATAAGTTAGCCTTGACCACCATTTGTTTTTCTTTTTCTTTTTCCTTTTTTTTTAAAAATACTTGACTATCTTTTAAATTAACCTTGTTGTGCAAACCTTTCAACAGAATTATTGATCACAACGTTGAAGCTGGTCGAAGTTGGTATCTGTTACAATTCAAAACAATTTATTGTACAAGATAATGTGTGCCTATTCTAAATGTACGTGGCTGAGATGCATGTCAAAAATAAATCTCCATACCACACAAAATCTCCATCACTCTTTTTTTTTTTTTTAAAAAAGAAGATTAAATCTATTTCTTTTTCGAAGTAAAAATAGAATGCCAACATGAGTGGCAAAGTCTTCGGGGGCATGTGCAAAATCATGGTGGAAGACTTCAGTTTTGATCACTTGACTTGACTCAAAAGAATATTTGGATAATGATACTTGTAGAAACTGGTGCCTTTGACAGTGATAATAATCATGACGACTTGCCCTATTGTCTAGAAGATTGAGCGAGACTTAGCCTATCGTCTAGAAGATTGAGAGACTCTGACGTTGAAGAAGAAAGAACCCACAGTTTTGTATGGATTATTGAGGAATACAATTAAGTAGACGAAAGCGATCTTTAGATATCAAAATAATGCTTCGCAAAGAGAATGCCAATTTAACCCATCAAGGTTTGAAAAAATTACGGTTCGGTACTTCATCGAGCAGAGGATAACCGCGATGGATTATTCACTTTTAATTAGTTTTGAAATTCATGAAGTGTCATCGAATCTAATAGATGGTAATCTACCAGCGGAAATTTCAGCTCAACTCCAACCGGGATTAATACACTAGTACCCGGGCATGATGATGTTCATCGCGGTTCAGTATCCCAACATATGTAAGATTGAAGAATTAGAAATTGATAATTTTCAGTATATAAAAAGACAATATTTCCAAGAAACTTCCTCAACAGTATCGAACCAAGAATTTCCGAGATATTCATCGTCCGTTGTCCATCGGATGAGATCAGTGCATGCAAAGGTTTGAAAAATGAAACACATTGAGTATGCTCCTCGTGCATGGTGGACTTTTAAAAGTTGATTTAAGCTTAATTATAGTCCTTAGGATATGCATTCTAGCTAGTAGCCAATAGCAGAATTATGTCTTAACGTTTTGTTAACTTTGATCATTGAGCTTTAGCAGTGAATTCGTTGATTTTATGATTTTCATGCAAATTATTCTTACATATGCGTTTGTGAAAATTCCTTCTGATTTTTTTAAGATGTTATCTAGTTTTTAAAATTTTTTAGATATAAAATTATCAATTGACTTGCATCGGCATTTGTACTAATATAAGAGGGAAAAAAACATTTCCACTCTCAGTTATTAGAACGACTTTCGGGCTCTAGCAAAAGAGGGGAAAAAAAACATTTCCACTCTCAGTTATTAGAACGACTTTCGGGCTCTAGCAAAAGAAGTTCACAATTTCAAATTTTCAACGCAATAATTTGGATGTATTGCCTTGAAAGCAATAAAAGATGATGTTGTGAATGATGTTTTGTTTCTCATTATAAGAACTATGACAAAAAAAAAAAAAAATCTAATCAATTACCCAACCCAAATTCAATTTCGACAAGTTCTTTGTTTGTTTGGTGTTGAACTCGCCTTCAATTCTTGATCAATCCATTTGAAAAAGAAATTGCCAACGGCTCTTATTCACTAGCTTTCAGATTTTATTACGTGATACAAAAGGATAAGCAAGCACTATATATGTTTTTTACGTCTTTAAGTACCTCTCAGACGGTTTCTATATAAAAAAATCTTTACATGCATCCACTCTAATATATTACTAACCAAAGTAAAAAATGCAAACCTCAATATTGTTTGATTGAGCAGTAAGGTTCCAGTTACTCCCAGAAATCCAAAAAAGTATCCAAATCCCATACTTTCTGTAATATCCACCAATGATAAACTTATCCTCATCTTCGTCTTGAGTTTTCATCGTGGGCGACTTTGGATCTTGAGAGATTTCATCGCCCAGGCAAACTTTTGTAAGTGGAGGGCCGCAAAGTCCGAAGTTCTCCTCAAATACTGAAGAGTACTAGAACGTCTGTAAATGATTGATCCATGGAATCTTGCCAGACAAATTGTTATGTGACAAATCTAACATCCCTAGCTAGCTAGCCCATCCAAGTGAGAGAGTGTGGCAGGAATCTCGCCTGAAAGTTGGTTTCTTGATAAATCAAGACAATTTAAGGAAGCCAATTGTGCAATCTTTGGAGGAAGGCGTCCAATTAGATTGTTTCTTGAAAGATTCAAACCCACCAGGCTTATAAGACTCGTAATTGCATCAGGAATTTCACCATCTAAATTGTTGCTTGAAAGATCTATGAGCTTCACCAACTTAAGAATATTTTTGTACTCAAAAAATCTTTTCCTTTCCATGTTAAATTTGAGCTCTCAAAGATTGGAATATCATAAATAGGAAGAAAAGGGATTTCAAATGCTTCTGTGTCAGAGTACGTCATAGCAGTGAAATTTGCTAAATACGGCGGTATCAAACCAAAAAAGTTGTTTGAAGACAGATCTAGCACATGTATATGTGCTAAATGACACAAACTTGAAGGAATACTACCAAAAAATTGATTGGATCGTAGACTCAAAAAATTTAAAATGGGCAAACTATCTCCAAACCAAAGTGGTATTTTACCAGTCATATAATTATGTGAAAGATCAAGGAACTTCAAAGACATACAATTCCTCAAAGATGCAGGAACTTCTCCCACTAACCTATTATTTTGTAAATGTAATGAAGAAATGCTCTTTGTTAACGGGACCTTCCCAGAAAAATTATTATGTGCCAGATAAAGATACCGTAAGGTTTCCAAATTTGCCAAACAATCTGGAAGGTCTCCTGACAGTAGGTTATTTGATAGGTCAAGATAAACCCACACAGTTTTCTTGCACAAAATTGTAAATGAACTCCAAAATTTGTTGATTGAGAGAACCAATGTTAGCCCATTTGGTGGTAGAATTGGTAATGAACAGTTAAAAAGGTTAAAGCTCAGATCTATGAGTGCAAAATTAGTGAAAACTGAAGACAAGTCAGGAAGGACTCCATGAATGTTGTTATGTGATACGTCTAAGTATGCCAAGTTTGGAGACAGACTCCAAAACCAATATGGGAAAGTTTCATTGATAGAAGCATTTGGAGATGGCAAGTATGGCTAGTTCCTTTTGAGTTCGAAGCCACACCAAGGAAGATCAAGATGTTGCAATCTGTTGCGAGAGCTGGTGAACTTGGGGATTTTCTTACTAGAGAAATTATTACCACTGAGGTCAAGATACCTCAAATATCGTAAGCCAAGTAACGATATGCTAATGTTACCTCTAAGGTTTGGCCATGAAGATCTAGCACAGTAACATGATTAGTGTGGTTGTGACATTGGACACCTATCCATTTGCGGCAATCCTTCTGTTCATCCCATGAAGAAAGAAAGCCAAATTCATCAACAAGACCGTATCTAAACTTGAGAAGAGCTTCTCTCTCCTTATCAAGGCATGTGATTTTAACATCATTTGCTCCCAAGGTGTTTCCATGATAAGCTCTCAAACTTAGAAGTAGAAGTAGAAAAACCAACTGATAGAGATTTTGGATGAGTTTTTGGCACTCATTTTTAAAATAAAATTTAGTATGAAATATTGATTTAATACGAATGCAGTAAGTGCAACACTATTTATAACATCAAAAACTCAGAAATTTACTGTTCGTTGCTAGCTGCTAAGCACGATTTAATTACTACTATCCTTTTTTCGAAAAACATGTTCATTCGCGTACTCCAAGAAAACTGATGGGTTTAAACTGAAACGACCAAAATAAACAGAAGACTTGGCTCAATTCAATTATTTTTGCAAGCAAAAATTTTCAAGAAAGTTATTCACACTTTGGAGTTATTCATGATTCACAAAATCCAAGTTTGTAAGCGCTTCATGTTCAAAGTATAAAAGTGGCATGTGTTAGATATACACTTCACAGTATCCAAGTTGGTTAAGCAAGTGCCTCTTTTGAATATTCACAGGACTATTAACTCTTACCATATAACGGTAATTTCTGTACACTATATTGATCTCAATAGGATAAATATCTACTATAATTAGACATAGCTTTGGTTTTGAAAATTGATATTTATGAACCAGAAAATTAGTTTTAAGTCAGCAAAATTAAGGGGGAAAATGGGTAGACAGTAACATATCAGATGATTGATCATCATACATAGGAAGGATTAGTGAATGAAACCAAGAAGGCCAATCAAGACGGTATTATTTTGTGGCTTCGGCATCCTCTCTTCACTGGTAACAAGCAATGATAAGAAGGACGGCTACGAATGAATTGGTACCCAACATAAACAGATTACTCGTGTTATTGTGCTAAATTTTCATGGCCGACTTAACAACTCCTTGTCTGCTAATGTAAATAGCACCAATACATTTACAGATGATATTTTCGTCATAACTAGCTCATGATGGTAGCGCTCTAGTTACGCATCTTGATATCTTTCAAGATATATTGAGGAATCTACAATGCAGCAGTTGAATCAAACCTATATAATTGCAGGATCCACACAGGAAAATTAAGAAACAAACATTGAAAATTTGTGGGCTACCAACAAAATTTTCTTAATTAATCACGCCTTGATAGAGATGACAATGGGGTGGGGTAGAGGGTCACAGACCGCAATCCCCGTCCCCGCCCCATTTAGAAACCCCCTCCCTGTCCCTGTTTAATTATTCGGGCTAGATATGGGATGTTGACGGACGGGTTGGGGATGATGTTCCTCCCTTTAATTCTTGATTCGCTAATATAATTACTGGAACTTTTAAAATAGATATTGTTGTCAAATCTGAATAGAAATCCACAATTAATAAAAATTTTAAAAATCTATATATAATTAGGTTTATGAACTATGATATGACATGGGTTCTTTCTATAAAGTTTGCACCATAATTTCCGTAAGTATAAAATTATAATCTACCTAGGAATCCATAGAAAATTATCTATATATATGGGTTTAAAACTAAGATGTTAGTGAATATGATATGTATTTGTCTCTAAACAAAATATCTAATAATATGCAACTTCCATGCTTTCTAATAGATACTCCCTCAGCCTCATAAAGATATTCCTCTTTCAAATTTCACATAGACTAAGAAAAAGTGATTAATGTACTTGGAAAAATAAAATTAACCCACAGAATTCCTATATTATCGTTATTTACTCATGAAAAGTTAATTAATTCACACATAACTAAGTTGATCATATATTGTTAGGGCGGTTAATTGCAAAAACATTAAATAAGGGTATAATAAAAAAAGAAATTTTAAATACACCTCTAAAAAGGAAAGGGAAATATAATTTGAAGCACACAAAAAGGGAAAAGAGAAATATATTTTTGGGACCGAGGGAGTATTGCAAATTCGCATTTTAAGAATGTAATTACTGGTTGAACTAAAAATGAAAAAACTTTTGCCTTTTGAAATTCTTGTATTATTTATTACTATAATAATAATTAATATAAATAAATGCATACCAAATGTATATATTTTATATAAATTTTAGTTATTAATTAAGGTTGTTTTGGACTTTCAATTCAAAAAACGAGAGGCAAAAAAGGTTATTAAAAATTTCCCATTGATCCACCCTTTAAATATATTGTAGATTCATAGTACACTTGGAAGACACGCTGTCTAGCATCAATTAAATATAGATGGGGCGTATCCAAGTTAAGTATATCTGATTTGACACGGCATCTTATACCCTACAAGGCTTCCTCTAAACATGAATATAACTACACGTTTAAGCAATTTAATCTACTTCGTACCTTCTTGTGCAATTTAATTGAATCATTGATAATATCCATATGAAAGAAAATTTTCAGAACAACAAATCCTTCATTTGTTATTATTTATTATTATAACTCATATGACTAATCAACCCAACATTTAGGAACGTGTAAAATTATGGATTCAAATTTTAGAATCTGGCATAGTGTGTGGGTGGAGTGATATGCTTCTTCTGTACTTGCATTTTTAATTGGCCTGGGTAACATACGATTTGGTAGTTTAAATTAAATTAATTAGAATTTGAATGGGTGGAGGACGGTAGGGGCGGCGATGTGATCCCCATCCCCCGGTCCCCGTCCCATCCCCAATTAGTCCGGTGAATCCCTTCCCTATTCAGGCAGGTTTCCCGTCTTGCCATCCCCAAGCCTTGAGCATATATTACCAAAAAACATCAACAATCACATTCTATTTTGAAATATGATTTTGTCAAACATCTAATCACATTCACATATTATTTTTAAATCCGTTTATACTGAACAAGTCTCCACCCACGTTTCTATGAAAAATCTATTTCTTTTCAAAGTAGAGATAGATTGCTCAAAGAAGGAAAGAATTTGGTGTTGGTAAAAAACCATTGGACCACTTGAATAAACGTGTAACTTGTCAATAAAAAGAGTAGGAGTTATTATTTACATTGAAAATGTGAAGTCAATATGGTAGGATGATCAATATTACCAATCGGCTATTTTCCTCAAAGAACGACCCATAAAAAGAAGCTACCAATTTGGCCAAGACAAATATATTGTCTCATTACCATAAAAAGAAGCTACCAGTTTGGATCGCCGAACAACCGTGATAAATACATTGCTTCGAGATGATCTCCCTTGTATCTTGGTCTCGTCCTTTTTTTTTTCTTGGTGTGTGTGATATAAGGGGATGTAGAAGAGGTGCAGGTGTGATTCAAATCTAACCCACCGAATTGCTTTTTGTTTTTATTTGTTTATTTTTTTATTTTATTTATTTATTTGCTTGGGCTGTCAAAGCCCAAGCCAAGGATGAGCCGAAATTATGGGCCTAGAAACTAGTTTGGCTACGCTTTTACATCCTGGCTCTACCTTGGCTCTACTTACCTCTGTTTCAAGGAATCCTATGATTAAAAACTTGTAGTATTCCCTTACCCCCTTTAATCAAAAAATTTGTATATTTCTTTTTACAAACTTGCTGATCCTTGATTTAGTTAGGGCCTGTGTTGACAATCAACTGCAATTGATTGCTAGTCTACACCGAACAGTAGTAGATTAGTTAAAACTCTATGGACTCTGCTGCTGAGAGTTTGAAACTAAACTCAGAAGCGTATGTGATTTTTGGGCTAAAAATGTGGTTGCGCAATTGTGAGGAATGATATCGAGCTCGAGCGTCGAGATGATTGCTTCTCCTTATTTGTCATGTAATATGCTAGATGACTACACTTCAATGATTCCTTTGTTATTATTATTATTGAAAAACTAAAAATGGGTAGAGGAGTCACCAATATTAGAAGCAACTTATAAATTGAGTAGCCAGGGGGGTTTTAACACTTTTTCTCCCCCTATGATATGAAAGGTGAATTTTATGGCTTGAACCTCCGAAAAGTTCACACTGATTACTTGTGAACTTTGATGTCAAGTATGGGATCACTGACGAATACTCAATTTGTTCTACTTCCTAACTTGTTAAGAATTAGTGTCTTGAAGTGGCGTTCTTTTGGTTTCTATGGGGCTCTGGAAGATTGAGAGACTCAGATGTTGAAGATGAAAGAAACCACAGTTTTGTATGAATTTTTCTGGATTTTTTGAGGAATAAAGCTAGTATAAGGCCATCTTTAGATTTCAGTGCGATTGAAAGAGAAAATGCAAATTTAAACCATCTGCGTGAGTTGTGAAAAATTTTAGCTCGGTAGTTTAGCCCCCGGGGGGGGGGTTCAGACAGTTGTATCACTCCATAGACACGGGTGTTTCTCATCGTTCATCGAACGACTGGTGCAAGAATTGGAAAATAAAACCCATTGATAATGCTACTTGTAATTGTATCAATATTTTTATTAGTATTAGGTTTTTATTTTCCAGTTTTTTATAAGCATTTTGCATTTGGAATTGTCGTGATTTACATTGATATTCATCAGATAAGAATCTTCATAAACTGCGCTATTTTTAGAGCATGTCTCTAAGTAGAATTTATCCAGTGTTTTTCCTTTCTGTTCACCCGGATTACTTCCATTTCATCGATTTTGTTCGGATCCAACTTTTCTTTCAAAAAAAACGGAAGGAGAAGGATCTTCTGGTGGATATACTATCTTCAAGCCAATAAAATATCATGTCCTGAATAATGTTTGGATAGTTCCTCATCAAAAAACTACTATAATGAAAATATCCATATCAATTATCAAATTATTCATTTGATTGATTGAACCAGTTCAATTAAAGACCAATCTTTTATAGGGAAGAAAAACTGCCAATCACCAGCAAGCCAATCTGAATACTTTTCGTATTTGAATACTTCTTATTTACTAGCTTTCAAGTATTATTACAAGATGTAAAAAGACAAGCAAGCACTACATTTTCTAAATACCTCTCAAAAGTTTTCCATACAAAACAATCTTTACATTCATCCAATCTAATATATCAGTCACCAACATGAAAAATGCAAACTTTAATGCCTGATTGAGAACTAAGATCCCAGTTACTCCTGGGAATCCAAAGATGAATCCAAATCCCTTACTTATCTAATATCCATAAGTGATAAACTTGTCCTCGTCTTCATCATCTTGGCTTTTCATTGTTGAGAACTTTGGATCTTGAGAGACTTCATCGCCCAGGCAAACTTTTGCAACTGGATGGCCACAAAGTCCAAAGTTTTCCTCAAATGCTGAAGAGTTGAACGTCTGTAAATGACTAATCCATGGAATCCTGCTGGACAAATTGTTATGTGACAAATCTAACATACCGAGCCTATCTAAGTGAGAGAGTGCTACAGGAATTTGGCCTGACAGTTGGTTTCTTGATAAATCAAGAAAATCTAAGGAAGCCAGCTGTCCAATCTTTAGAGGAAGGCATCCACTTAGATTGTTTCTTGGAAGATTCAGACCCACCAAACTTACAAGGCTTGTAATTTCATCAGGAATTTCGCCATCTAAATTGTTGCTTAAAAGATCAATGAGTTTCACCAACTGGAGAGTTCTTCCATACTCGGAATCTTTTCCTTTCCACATCAAATTTGCATTCTCAAAGCCGCAAGAAATATGACAAACTTTGAAATGGGTATCCATTAAACCAGACTTAATCATAGCAGTGAAATTGCCCATGCATCTTGGTATAGGACCCGAAAATTTGTTTAAAGAAAGATCGAAGACTTGTATAGATGGCAACTGACACAAACTTGGAGGAATATTACCAAAAAATTAATTGGACCTTAGACTAAGAAAAACCAAATTAGGGAAACTATCTCCAACCCACATAGGTATTTCACGAGTCAATTTATTTTCCGAAAGTTCAAGGAATCTCAAAGATCTGCAAAACCACAGAGATGTTGGAATTTCTCCCACTAAACTATTATTTTGTAAATGTAAAGAAAAAAGCCACTTCATTGATGGGATTTTCCCAGAAAAATTATTCTGTGCTAAATTAAGATATTCTAAGGCATCCCCGTTAGCCAAACAATCGGGAACATCTCCTGACAATAGGTTATTTGAGATATCAACTAAAATACAAACAGTTTTATCGCATAACAAGGTAAGTGAACCGAAAAATTTGTTGTCTGACAGAATCAAAAGTTTTACATTTGGTGGCAGAATTGGTAATGAACAGCTAAATACTGTTAAAGCTCAAATCTATGAATTGGGTATCAGTGAATGTTGAAGATAAGTCAGGAAGGACACCATCTATGTTGTTGTTGATACATCCAAAACCCGTAATTTATGACATAAATTCCTGAACCAGTGTGGGAAAGTGTCATCAACTGAAGCATTGGAGATGATAAGCTTGTCTAATTCATTTTGTGTTTGAAGCCACATAGGAAAATGTGGACCAAGTTTGAAATACCCCAAATATAGGTCATTCAGTTGGAAAGGAGGAATCCATTCAGAGCTTAAATTGAGAGAGATGTATGGACTGGATCGCAAGTCCAGATATCGTAATCGAGAGAGATTAAAGAAATGGGGTTCGGAGATGACACCTTCAAAGAGATTAAAGAGCTGAAGTGCCAAATACTTGAGTTTGGAAAGCGTTCCAATTGTTTGTGTTAGAGTGCCACTGAGATTGTTGTATGACAAATCTAACTCTGTTAGAGTGCTGCTAAGGGTATTTCCGATAGCATCAGAGATGGAGCCTTGTAAATTGTTTCCCTCAAGATAAATCTTCCCAAGGGTATTGCTGATGTTAAACAGCCAAGAAAATACCCAAGACGAGGTGAGATGATTGTATGAGAGATCAATGACAGAAAGATGCTCGGAGGCATTGATTTCAAAGGAGGGAGGAAAAATTGAATGTAACTGAGTTGCACTCAGGTAAACCACTTGAAGTTGAGGCAGTTTAGTTATTGCTTGTAACCAGTCTTTTGCCTGTTTGGGGTTCAGATGAGACAAGTCAAGGTGGATTAGTGAATGAAGCCGAGACAGCCAATCAAGATTGGTGCTCGATAAAGGAATATTATCAAATTCCCATTCATTTCCCAGACTAAGAAATTGCAATTGGGAAAGGTTGCCAAAATGATGCGGAACTTGCCCAATAAAATTTGAGTTGGAAAGATCAAGATGTTTTAATCTACTGAGGTAACCAATAAACTTGGGAAATGTCCCTTGGAATTGATTATTACTGAAGTCAAGATAGCTTAAATGTTGTAAACCAAGTAACCGTGGGCTGATTTTACCTCCAATGTTGTAAAGGTAGAAATCTGAGTCGTTAAATCTGCCACGAAGATCCAGCACATGTGATATCGAATACCTTTCCATTTGCAGCAATCCTTCTTATCATATCTAGTTCCCCATGAAGAGAGCAGGCCCAGTTCATCAATGAGATCATCTTTGAACTTGAGAAGGGTTTCTCTCTCCTTATCCAAACACCTGACTTTAATATCATTCACTCCACAAGAGTTTCCAAGATAAGCTTTCATGCTTAAGAGTAACAGCACGAAAACTAACGAGCCGACATCTTTTACAAGTTTTCAAGCAATCATGTTTGACAGTAAATTGAGTGCAAGTAAATGATACAATACCAATGAAGCAATAGTACTTATATTGCATTGTCTGCACTTATAAAGACTTGACTACCATTTAAATTAATTCTCAAGCCAAAATTTCCACATAATTATTCACAACGCCGAAGTTGATATGTGTTACAATCCAAAACAATTCAATGTACACGCTACTGTTGACGGAGATATAATCTCAAAAATAAACTTGTAGAAACTCTTAAATAGAAATTCGGAGCCCATATTCAAATTTTAATTTTGAATACAACTGCAAATAAATAGAAATTATACATCTTATAATGAGTATTTTTATCATATTGACTTGCCGTGTAGAAAGTGGTGCCTTATAATAGTGATAGTT
The DNA here is from genome assembly GCA_963692815.1 of Nyctanthes arbor-tristis. Classification (NCBI taxonomy): domain Eukaryota; kingdom Viridiplantae; phylum Streptophyta; class Magnoliopsida; order Lamiales; family Oleaceae; genus Nyctanthes; species Nyctanthes arbor-tristis. The sequence continues at coordinate 49,349 of CAVNYN010253576.1, forward strand.
GCCGTGTAGAAATTGGTGCTTTTGATGGTGGTATTCCGTCATGACTTGGAAGATTGAGAGTTGAGATGAGAGATTTATACATCTTATAATGAGTATTCTTATCATATTGACTTGCAGTGTAGAAAGTGGTGCCTTATAATAGTGATAGTTGCCGTGTAGAAATTGGTGCTTTTGATGGTGGTATTCCGTCATGACTTGGAAGATTGAGAGTTAAGATGAGAGATTCAGACATTGATGAAGAAAGATAAGTTCTCTATGGATTCTAGAGGAAGAAAAGTAGACAGCCCTCTTTACATTTTGATGTGGCGTAAAGAGAAAATGCTTAATCTATCAAAGTTGGAGATCGGAAGAGCGTCGTATGGCTCCATAATTCTAAGGGCCATTGCTAGAAGATAGTGAAAGGGATAACCAAAACTTAGAGACCCCCTAACCAAAACAACTAAAATTATTTTCTTTAAATTTTTAAAGGGTGAAAAAACAAAAGATTTTTTCCCAAAATGGGGATAGTCATGGTGGAGGTTGGCACCCCCCCAACCTATGCCCCTGTCCGTAGTTAGTTTCTTATTGGACAACTGTAGTAGCCTATAGATGTGAGTGTCTTGCACTGAAGGCAGATGGGGACGACTAATGGTTAGTCCGTCGTCCATCGATCAGATGATGGGCGTAAGTTTAGAAAATGAAATGCATCGATAATGCTCAATCTCGTGGACTTAAAGAGTAGGTTGACACTGTCAAAATATCTTTAGGTTTGCCTATATATTTATACATGTAGGATTGCTACTTATGAGCTTCAGGAACCCGCTTTTGTATAGTACGCCTTCTCTTTGATTGTGACGCATGTCCTTTCTTTTAAAATATGTCTGTGGATGTGCTTGAATAGTTACATGCTGATCTACGTGGGCCAGCTTCAGTGCAAACTGTTTCTGGTTTCAAGTACTTTCTGTTAATTGTTGATGATTTCTCAAAGAAAATATGGACCTTTCTTTTAAAATCAAAATCTGACACGTTTCAAAACTTTAAAGAATGGAAAGTTCTAGTTGAGAATCAAACCAGTAAGAACATTAAGGTTTTAGAGAATGATAATGGTCTAGAATTTTGCAACACTGAATTTGATGACTTTTTCAAATTATATGGTATTTTGAGACACAGAACTGTCACTTATACCCCACAACAAAATGGGACTGTAGAAAGAATGAATAGAACCTTATTGAATAAGGTTAGGGGCATGCTGTAAAGTTCTAGTCTCTCTAAGGGTTTTTTTTGGGGGGGAGGGGGGAAGCAGTTAAAACTACTACCTATCTCATTAACAGGACCCCTACTAAGTCCATTAGCTTTAAAACTCCTGAGTTCCTGTGGTCTGGACTTCACCCTAGTTATTCCCATTTAAAAGTTTCTGGATGTGTTGCCTATGCACATCATAATGAAGAAAAACTTGATTCTAGATCAATAAAATGTGTTTTCTTGGGCTAATCTGATGGAGTAAAAGGGTACATACTATGAAATAGGGAGGTTCAAGGTTTTAATGTCATAATTAGTAGAAGCGTTCATTTTAATGAATATTTAATGCCTTGTTTGGTGACTGTTGCTTCTTCTTTTGAGAATCTTAAAAACAGGCAGTTTGTTGTGTGGGAATTGACCCCTCCTGATGATATCTTAGCCAAGATGCTCCCTCATCTGAGGTGAAGCAGCCTGATGAACTTTCTGATGACCAAGATGTTGAACCTGCTGCTGCTCCTGAATCTGAGACACAGAAAGCAGAAACTGAAATGCAAAGTCAGCCTAATCTAAATAATTACGAGTTGACTAGAGATAGATGTAGGAGACAGGTAACTCCTTCCTCCAGCTTTTATAATGATGATTATCTTACTTTGCTTGTCTCCTCTAAAAAAGTGTCAGGTGAACTATCTTCCTTTGATGAAGCTGTTACTTGTATTGATTCTGATCTTTGGTTACAAGCTATGAAAGATGAAATGAATTCTTTAAACAAAAATAAGACATGGACTCTTGTTAAAAAACCTAAGGATCATAAAGTTGTTGCTTGTAAGTGGATTTATAAAATTAAGGAAGATGTCTTTGAAAAATCAGGGAGAAAATATAAAGCTAGACTTGTTGCAAAAGGATTTTCTCAAAAAGAAGGGTGGACTATAATGAAGTTTTCTCACCTATTGTAAAATGCACCATCATTAAATTCTGTTGGCTCTTGTTGCTCAATTTGACAGGGAATTAGAGTAAACGGATGTTAAAACTATGTTTCTAAATGGTGACTTGGAAGAAACTATTTACATGCAACAGCTTAGAGGTTTTCAAATAAAAGGAAAATATGAATTTGTTTGTTTATTGTATAAGTCTTTGTATGGTCTCAAACAGGCTCCTAGGCAATGGTATAAAAATTTTGAGTCATATATGTTAAAAATTGGGTTTCATAAAAGCAGTTTTGATTCATGTCTGTTTTATGATGGTAATGGTGGTGAAAACTCTTTATACATGCTATTCTATGTTGATGATATGTTGTTTGCTTGCAATAATTTGAATAAAATTAATTTTGTGAAAGGCAAGTTGAAAGGAATGTTTGAGATGAAAGACCTAGGACCTACAAAGAAAATTTTGGGTATGAATATTGTCAGAAATAGGAAACTAAATACTCTGTTCTTGCATCAGTCACCCTATGTTGTCAAAATTTTGGAAAAATTCTCTACGTTGAATGTAAAATTATCTACTTTGCCTTTGGGGAATCAGTATTAACTATCTCCTGATTTTTGCCCTAAGACTGATGAAGAAAAGAGTAGAATGTCACATGTTCCTTATTCAAATGTTGTAGGCTCTGTTATGTTTCTCATGGTGTGTTTTAGGCCAGATTTGGCCTTTGCTGTAAGTGTCTTGAGCAGGTTTATGGCTAACCCTGGAGAGGTTCATTGGGATGCTCTCAAAGCCTTGCTCAGGTATTTAAAAGGGACACAAGAGGTAGAATTGTTATATACAAGATATAAACAAGGTGTTGTGTTGAAAGGGTATTGTGACTTTGATTTTGCTGGGGATTTAGACAAAAGGAGAAGTACCTCCTCCTATGTGTACACACTGTGATTCTTGTATCAGCTGGAAATCCCAGTTGCAAAAACTGGTAGCATTATCTTCTATAGAGGCTGAATATATTGCTGCCTCTGATGCCTTAAAAGAAGGCCTGTGGGTTAGGGGTCTACTGCATGAATCGAATTTTATTGATGGAAATGTTGTTTTATTTTCTGATAATCAGAGTACCATACATCTAAGTAAGAATCCCATGTTTCATGATAGAACTAAGCATGTAGATGTCAGGTTTCATTTCATACGTGATTTAGTTGAAAGGAACTTAGTCAAAGTTGAAACGATTTCTGTATTGCTGAATCCTTCTGACATGGGCACTAAGGTTCTACCTTTAAATAGGTTTAAAGACTGCATGAACTTCCTAAAAATAGTTACATTCTGAGGTGAAATAACATTTTACTTAAGTTTCAGCGTATCTTACTTTGTGTTTTACTAACTTTTGTTTTGTTTTACAGGTTTTTAGATTGAGATGAGCCACCGGGCCGCTTGCTTTCACTATTGGCGAAACAACGATAAGCAGCAATGGTGGAGAATGTAGGATTGCTACTTATGAGCCTTAGGAACCCGCTTTTGTATAATGCGCCTTCTCTGTGATTGTAACGCGTTCCTTATCTAGGCCGTTGGTTTGGGCTTGGTCTTTTATATTGACCTCCTTTACACGTTTAGGGTTGTTGGTTGTTTTTCACAGATTGAAGGCTAGGGTTCCTTCTTGTTTTCTCTCTTTTGTTTTCTCTTTGTGAGGATTAGTGGCACCCTTCTCGATTGCTTGATAGTTGAGAGTTTGTAAGAGTGCTTTGTAATTCTATACTCTTTGCTTGCTGTAATCTTTGTGGTTGCAGTGGAAACGAGCGCGAACCCCTATGGGGATTGCTCAATGGTAGAGCTCTCTTGGATTCCCCTAAAAAGGATTCGAGGTTCTCTCCCAGGCCTTAGGGCCGAAAAGTCTTGGTGTTCATTTTGATTGCCGTTCCTTGCTTATCGCGATCTGTTTTTCTTCTCCAATTCCAACAGTACCATTAATTGTACAGATAGGATAAACGACACAATAGGAATTCACATTAATTAGCGTTGTGTACCTATATGTACAACTAGAGGCAAAATAACGGTAATTATAGTCTTTCTTGTTTTAACTATCTTTAGAGTTATGCGTTCATAAGTTTCTACTTGTTATAAGCTCACTCTTAGTAGACTGTTTATATAAAGACGGGGCAAGTGTGCCATTTTTGTTCACCCACGAAAGTACTTTGTGAAAATTCCTCTGAATATTTTTGAGATGTTTATCTATTTTGTCAAAAAGATTTAAATATATATAAAAGTCAATCGAGATTTGCATGGGTTATTTCTTCTAGTTGTCACGAGTTAAACCTAGCCCCTAGGTAATTAAATGAAAGTTGAGTGTTAACTTTGTACAAAACAAACACTTTCTTATTTGATGAAGTTGGTTGCAATAATTGAAGAAGTGAATAAAAGTTTTGAACAATAACTTTGTAACTAGATAACGTACAAATGAACAAAACAGTGCGCATCCACAAATTAGGATTCTATAGAAGCTCTCTAAAGACGCCACGTACCATTTTAATCACAACTTTTAGGTTCTAGGAAAAAGATACATGATTTGAAAGCAATAAAAATATTGGATAGTACAATAAAAGTTTGTGTTCTAAATGATGTTTGGGTGGTTTCTTGACAAAAAGAACTATAAGAAAAAAACATTTAAATCAAATTATTGATTATCAAAGATTAAATTTAGGTTCTACGTGTTGAGTTACGACACACCAAAGAAATTAATTTTATTGATACTCACAAAATATATTTTACAATAACACACTTAATGAACACACTAAAATGACCAACTTGCTTATTTCTCTCACCACTATTTCTCCAATCACTTGAGCACACAACACTTGTGCTCAATTCTTAATCACACCTCACGCCCACTAACTAAACACTCATCACTCCACTCTTTCACACACACTACTCAAATGCATGCTGGTTTAGGTATTTATAGACAATGAATGGCGGTGGTCTTGTCTCTAGAAAACTCCATGCATGTCGGCTGCATTCCTTCTTGGCTGCTTCCTTTTTCTTTTAT